>PVHY01035058.1:0-10050 GCA_004024945.1 Uropsilus gracilis
AAAGGATTTGCTAAGGCTTTGGCTTGAGGGGCCAGCTCAGCCCCAGAGAGCAGCAGACCTTGCCATGCCCTGTCAGCTGCTGTAGCTGCCACTCCACCTTCCACTTTGGTGGGTAACTGGACCTTCTGCCTCTCACACAACTCTGCTAGTTCTCCCTTGCCTACCTTGTTAGTTAAACGAAATCTTCTTTCCCCCCTTTTGCTTCATCAAAGCAACTTTTGTGATGGCTGATGACTGGAGCCAGAACCACTGAGAACTTCTGACTGGTGACAGTTTGTAGACCTTTTGCCTAGTAGTGGTCTGTAAAATAATGTTGATAGGCACATTGTAAAGACTATGAACTCTTTTTTAAGATCTAGTTTAATTCATAACTCTTAAAGCAGAAATTTCTAAGTGCTCGAAAATTTTAGTATGATGTGACTCGGTTGTTTTTTTAAATTGTATTCTGACATTCTTTTGGTTTAAGTTCAGAATTGTGACTTTATTTTTTTACTAATCATTTTGTTATTTACATAGTTATGTTTATATGTGTGTGTGTGTATATATATATATATATATATATATATATATATTACACCATTGCATTCCCTGGGTTCTCCTTCCACCTTATCACCAGTGAACCTTCATCTTGATCTTCTTGTGCTCCTCCCCTGATTTCTCTCTCCCTTCTCCCCCTCCCTAGCTGCTTGCACCAGTTCTGTTGCTAGCTTATTTTTATTTTTTCTTGGCCTTTTTGTTTCACGTAACTGAGTTTCTGAGTGAAATTTTTTGAAAAAGGTAAATAGCAGTTACTAAGCTAAATGTCATTTACAGACTCCCAGAACTAATACATTATTATAGCAAAGTTACAGATTCAAAGTTAATAGATAGAAGTCAGTTGCTTTCCTTTGTGATGTCAATGAAAAAGTGGAGTATGAAATTAAATATAAGGCATTATTTAATTACCCAATATACACCCAATATACACCCAATACTTAGGTGTAAATGTAACAATATATGTACAAGATCCATGGGGAAATCAAAGAAAAATTTAACAGAGATTTAGTTCATGTATAGGAATACTTGATACTGTCAAGATGTCAGCTCTTCCCAACTTGATCCATGTGATACTATGCAATCTCAATTGAAATCCCAGCAAGTTACTTTATAGATCTCAACAAGCTGATTCTAAAATTTGCATAGAAAGGGAAAAGTTCCTATAGCTGACATGATTATTAGAAGAACAAAGTTGGATGACTGCTGCTACTGAACTTCAAGACTTGCTATAAAGCTACAGTAATTAAGGCAGTATATATAGTATTGGCGAAATAATAGGCAGTATGTTGTAGTGATCTGATGCAGATGAGGGACCAAACTCTGCCCCTGATGTGTGGCACCACCGAGCCAGATGGGATAACATCTACCTTAATGTGAAATGCATTGGTCTGAATTCCACCCTATAGCCTGAGCAAGGGGGATCCCAGGAAGGGGATGGAGTTGAGTCACCATTTGTGAGCCTTTAAAAGGAAGTGAGAGCTATGGTCTCTCTTTTTCATCAGAACTGCTATAGAAGGTAGCTGCCTACATAGGTGACAAGCCAGAGTGGAGGCAGGAGAGCCCTGACCTTAGGTGCAAGCATCTGCCACACCCAACCAGCTCAGGTAGCTGCAGTCCCACCTCACACCATCATCTGTAATTGGACTTTCTTCCTCTCACTCTGCCTGCCAGTTCTCCCTCTTGCTCTACACATGTGTTTAGAATAAATTATTTTTCTTTTTTCTTTTGTGTTACCTCAAAGGCCCTTTTGTTTGCATTTGTGGTGGCCTGTAGTTGGACCCAGAACCAGTGAGAATGATTCTGAGCAGATGACACCTTTCAGAACCTTAGCCCCTTAAAAAATAGTTCAATGGGACAGTCCAGAAATACACCTCTACAAATTTAGTCAATTGATCTTTGACAAGGATGTGAAAAGAATTAATCAAACCACACCAAGATTTTCAGAACTGGTCTCATTAAGACTTCTCACTCTGACAAGAGGAATATTTTGGGTTTAGAAACAACCCTTTGAGCCTGAGGATATGCTTCTGTGCTTGCCTAAGTCGTTCTCCTTTCCCTACGCTAAGATAAAGTAAAATCATCACATCCTAAGTTTCTACCTTTTGCCTAATCAAAGAAAGACCTAGAAGAATGTGACTTGGGAGTCTCATCCATTTGTGGGTTTATCTCCAAAACATCTCTCCCAGCATCTCATCTGTATTTTCAAGTAAAAGATGAAGTTATTTCCCCTTCTTGTTAGGTATAAGAATGGAATCGGCTCTACCTCTCTCCTAAGCATCTCAGGCATTCAGCACTGAATTGATATTCCCTCCTCTTAACCAGCAAGAGTATAGTTATTAGTTTCCCCCTTCCCCACATTATTATTTTCCATTGCTGACCTATATGATGCAATAATGATTACTTGTCCAACTCAAGAAGAACTCAGAGGCACGAGGGGTTTTAGCTTTTGCCTCATCAGAAGCAAAAGCACTATTTTGGAGTGAAGATAATCCTTTAATAAATGATGCTGGAATAACTAGACGTGCCTATGCCAAAAAAAAAAAAAAAAAAAGGATCTCTACAAAGATTACATACCCTTCACAAAAATTAATTCAAAATGTATCAAAACCCTAAGTGAAAAGCACAAAACTCTGAAACTCTTAGAAGGTAACACAGGAGAAAGCCTAGATGATCTTGGCTGTGGTGGTATCTATTGAGACACAACAACAAAGAGAAAAATCATGAAAAAAATTGAAATTTCACTTCACATCCTTCCCGACTACCTGTCACATAAACTGAGAGCTCTGGTGTTAGATGTAGAGGCTACATCCTTATATAAACTGTTTAAGTAGCTCTGACAATTGCTTATTCGAGGTGCAATCTTTACAATGAACCCCTCTCTCTACATTAAGTCCTCCGCTTTAACTTTATGGAAGATGACTATAAGTAAACCAGGTCTTTGAATAATATAATTTTGTTTAACTAGGGACCTTTTTTTTCTCATCAGTGTTAAAAGGAGGAGGCGAGAATTCTACTGCTGAATCACCAATGCTCCTTTCATCAGTGTTGTAAGGCAATGACGTTGATGAAACAAAGACTGCTGGACTTATTTTTAGCGGTTCTGCTTTTCTGATTGAATTCCAAATACTGAGGGTTTATCATAGAGACTTTTAAAGTTTTACAACCCGATCTACCATTTCCAACTATGTGACTTTCAGCAACTTATTCAACCTCAGGATCTTACTTTCCCTATTTATGAAATGGGAACAATAATTCTTATTTTCTAGGAGTATGGTGAGATAATAAACTAAAATCACATAACATTCCCTAGATTTCAACAATGTTGAAATTTAATATATGTGAGGTCATTTGAAAAATAGAGCTCGAAAAGGAAAAATCACAATATCTGTCTCCACTAACTGAGCCAATAACCTTTGGACTGGGTGAAAAGCAATTGTTTTAAGAAATCATCAAGCATGCAATTGTTTGAAACTGATTGATAACTGGCCAGAAGATAGAATCAGCTGACTCCCTTTTCTTCTTACAGAATCAGTAATCAATTAGGTATAACCAAGACAAATCTAAGCCTGTTAATTTAAGTCTTTCCTTTAGTCATGTACCTCATCGTCTTCTCCTCTCAAAAAAATCCTGACTCTGTCCTATTTTGGGTCACATTTTAGGTTTTCTACTTGACACTGTGTACCTAGAATTGTAAATCTTTGATTCCAAATCAGTGTGATTTTTTTTTAATCGACTCTTGAAATTTTAGGCTGACAAAGCAGGGAGCAAAATATGCCACCCTCCTGCAAAATATCACTCCTCAAAAAATGTCCCAAAAATTTCATAGGAGGGACGCTGAAGGCTGGGTGGAGGTTGGCTTTCTGTAAGAGACATTTATATATGTAAAGGAGTCCCCCTCATGTATCAGGAAGACCAACTCTCTAACCAATGGAAAAGGTAAAAACCCTGTCTTTGTCTATTGTGTCCTTTCTGGTAACATCCCATAACAAACCTTCCCCTTTCTCTTAATATCTTTTGTCTTACCAAAGCTATTCAAGGTGATAACTTAAGTCATTTTGGTGAATTCCTCAGTTTTACTTAGTTTCTACCACAATTATAGGCATATATTGGGGCACAAAGATATCATTCTGTAACCATCTGGGTTATTCTAGGCTGACACATAAGCATCATGTAAATAAGAATAAAGGTCATATAGATGTTCAATAATAACATGTGTATTTCCTCTATAGATGTAAGAGATCCAGCATGATTGAGTAACTGGCCTGAGATAGTTTTAGATGTGACTTTAAATAGCTGGGTGTGGTGGCGCACATCTGTAATCCCAGTTACCTAGGAGGCTGATGCTAGTGATCACTTGAGTCCACAGGTTTGAGACAACCCCAGGCAACATAGTGAGACCTAATCTCAAAAGAATATATATATATATATATATAACGTTAAATAGCTTAGCTAGGACATAGGAGGTTAAGGAAGAAAGGAGAAGTTAGAATGTTTATTGGGGAAAGTAAGTCACTTTGCCACAGAAAATAGAGAAGGGAGTTGGATCTTCATGAATTTGAATCAAGTTCAGACATAAACATCAGTAACAACTTCCACCTGACCTTCAGAGTCCCCCATGAAATAAGCCACTTGTCAAAAACATTTTGGTGTGGCAGATTTTTACTCCCCTACACCTACTTGTATTATTACTACACTTTTTTTGTTTCCTAGTCAATCTATTTTGTATTAATTTGATTTATTTGCCAATCTAGAAAAACCTGGAGGGGTTAGGGGGTTACCCTATTTTCCTGTATGTCACTGCTAGCTCCCATTACCACTGGATCTTGGATTCATAGAGGAAAGAAGGAAATGGAAAAAGCCTAGGGTTACAGAAACCTACCAGGACCCAGAAGATCTAGCCTGGATATGAAGGCACCTCTTGACTACAAGTAGGAAAATAAAGCAATGTGAGGGCTAAGCTCTAGCAAATAAATGTGACTTTATCAGAAGAGGAACAGAAAAAAGAATCAGACATCATGGGTTGCAAAATATGTCAGTGGATGCTGTGAGGAAATCATGTAAGCATAGGAAGTTGGAGTTGGGATATTTGCTGAATTGAGGCTTCACTTTTCTCGGGTCTGTCTTTGTTACAGCATGGAAAGTTATTTGGGGTGCCAGTGACCTTCATGTCCAAGCGAAAAAGCTAGTATAGCTTCTTGAATTGTCAATTTTACTTAATTTGTTAATTAATTTGAATTGCTAATTTTACTTAAAGATTATTGGCAGGGTAATGGGGTGGGGAAGACTATCTTATTTGTTTAATATATCCAACGGATTGAATATGGAACAGAATGCAAACATTGCTATTGAGTCTGAAGGGTGTTTTTCTGGCTTCCACCAATTAACCCCATACAAAATTTGAAAGAGCCAATAACTGATTTTGTTACAGAGAGCATCTCCATAAAAAGTGGAGGTTTCATTTTCCATGATGGATGGGCCTAAGGAGCAAGAGGAAGCTAGAGAGAATACAGAGGAGACACGTGGAGAAGCGAGACATGTGAAGAAATGCTACTGTTTCTTGGACTTGCATCAGGCACTTGGGGAACATGGAAGGAGACACATGGGGTCAAGATACCCACACTTAAAGAGACATGGATGAGGGATGTGTGGGGAGGCTGACAATGGCAGCTGTTACCTTAATTTGTATTTTGATTTTGCTCCTTTCATCCCAGACTTGCCTGGCCCTTTGTGCCACCTTCCACTCGTTCTCTTCCAGAAGGTACCTTAGACTTGAAGCAAACTTTTAGTCCTCAGCTGCCCCACTTTGAGCTAACCCTGGTTGGCTGGGCATTTACCCATGAGAGCGAGCAGGGAAGGTATTATCCTTCTTGTCTCTTTCTATGCACACTAATCGTATTCAAGTTCTTTCACACTGAGAGTATGTGTGTCATGGCAAGTGGCAAACGTGGCAATACTAACAGTATGTGACAAATGACAGAACCCATTTAGAGTATGCAAATTTAGGAATCTCAGGACACCCCTCAGTCTTCACACCAACAGTTTCAAGCAAAAAATATGATGTGGATCTGTTACCAAGATGCTCATTCCCAGTCAGGAAACCAAAAATGATACTGGACAAAACCAAGGGACCCAAAACTGTTCATATGAAAAACCTATGTTGCCCATTCTAAGGGTATGTATATAGACAAAGAAAGCAGATTCTTAGTGTGCTCAAAGATTTTTAATTAATGAAAAGCTCAAATGGCAGAGAGAAAGGGAGAGAAGAGAAAGAACTTCCGGTACCAGATTTTCTACCTGACTCTGAAGTAGTCCATTCCCTTGTAGGCAAAAGCCAAGTTCTTCAGGCAGTGTCTAGAACTGCCAGCTTGCCAGAAAAAGTCCTAAGTAAATACTGACAGATACCACAAGCAAGGGATTGAACGGGTCTTAGTGAAATTGGACGAACGAGGGTTAAAATGTACCATTCAGGCAAAATCCACCAGAGTTGAGATAATGGCTGTCATTGTCTCTGAAGAGCCTATCTGCAAAAATGCCAAAGTTGCCAAGACCAGGATCAGGAGCAACTTTTTCATGTGTCTGTTTCTCTCCTTGATCTATACCAGTGTAGGTAAGAAGGTAGATAGACTGGATAGATAGATAAATTGCATATCTATATCTATATAGAGATTATCTATATACCTACCTACCAACCTACTTATCTTTCTGCCTTGCTCTTTAACTTTTCCAACTGCCCCCATTCCAGAAAGCCAATTCAATGCATGCTGGAAATTATAGTCCAAGGCAACTGAGATGTTGGTGGCATGGCAGTGGGGGTGGGAAAATGGCACCTATTCCTATACCCATATCTTTACTCTTCCCTCTGCCTTGGTGACACATCCTAAAACAGAGCATACAGTAGCAGAGGGATTCAAACTGCCCTGAGCCACACTCTCAGCTTGAAAGTGGTAAGGGTGGGGTCCTGCTTTTATGGGGTTGATCACCAGGATGGGATAGCCGGGAAGCAGGGTATTGCCTGGCTGGGGTCTGTAGTTTTAAACAACAGTAAGATAACAAAGAAGGATCAGGTTAACCCAATAACATAAACAAAGACCAAGTCCAGGAACCCTGTAACAGTATCTTTTTTTTTTTTTTTTCAGAATAAAATGTAATCCTACAAAGAAATGTCATAGTTGAGAAAAACTGCTCCCACATCTTCCCTCAGATCCAGGCTAGTGACCACAAAATCCTTCTGTTCTGACATTGGGTGTACCTGAGAATAGATACAATTTGTTATATGACCAAGGGATATACAGAGACTCCAAACTGTTAAGGGGTGCATGCTCTCAAAGGGGTCTGACCACCTGTGCACACAAATGCAAAGGAAAGAGGCTCTTTACACAAACAATTTTTAATAGAATTGGTATACTTTTAAAGAGAAAGAGAAGAAAAAAATAATAGTTTCCCAATAAAACTACAAAAGTACCCATTCAAATCCCTCTGGGCAATTGCCCAGCCAAACAAGCTCAGCCAGAAGCAGGGCTGAGGAGGCCTGAAAGCTTGCCACACGTCTAAGGTACCTTCTGGCAAGGAACCACAAGAAAGAGAATAGGCAGGCCCAGATTACAGGACAGAAGGAGAAACTCAAAATTCAAATATATCACATTATCTAGTATGAAGTCAAGAGAGACTGCCCTGATCTCTGCCAAGGAGCAGAAACAGCCTCCCAAGTATCTATTCCAGTAGCTCTTCCAAGCGTCTCTACATCTCTCTCCTCCTACAAGTACCAGGGTGCAAGTCAGCTGGAGAAGCAAGAGTAAGAGCATTCATGCCTTCAGTTATAAAGTAAGTGTGGCCATTTAACTCTGCTCCTAGTTGCCAGCAGCTCTCCATTCAGAAAATCAGATTCATAACTCTGTGGGAATTGTAATTCCCTGTAGCTGAGGTCTCTTTAGTGTGGAAATGGGGGTGGAGTCTGTAAAAACATCAGGGGCTCAATGACAGGAAGGTTAAGTAAACAAGGTCTAGGACTAAAGGTCCTGTAATAGGTCCTGTAAAGGTCGTTTATGCCTGCCTGACTTTCCTTATGAAAGTAGGGAGGAAAACCATCTGTGGTTAACCATTCACACCTTGCAGTTAGGTGAGAATATGAGGCTTGAGTTGTGTTACCTATGATATATCCTGGTCTAATAAGGAATAACTCGGGTTGAAGTTAGATGACTGGCTATCCTCATCCAGAATTTACAGGTATCCTAACTACAACTGTTCTTTCTCAAGAGGATAAACTCAGGTGGTGAGGTAGATCCCTATTCATAGAAAACAACTTTCTCTGCAAGTTAACAGGGCAGGATCCAGCCTGGGATGTTGATATGCATTCTCCTCAGTGTTAGGTAACGTACTCAAGGAAGTACACTTCTCTTTGGGTAATGGAGAACTTCCTTCACTATGTATACTCTTTCTCTTGTTGCCTTTAAAGGACCTCCTTTTGTAGTTAAAACTTTTATAGAAATAATTCATTCTTGTTTTTGGAACATCTTTCCTTTTCTAACTACTGTTAGCAGTCTAGCTGCTTTTCAAGGCCAAATTTCAGAAGTCACAGTCTTTTAAAGACTCTTTTTGAACTGTCTTGGTCCTATATTCCTTTGTTTATGTAATCCTAAGATACTATGTTAATATTTGGTGAACATCTACTATGTATAAAATGAATTTCCATATATGAAATTCATTCATTTATACACATATTTTACTTTCTGTCTCAAGTGAAACTTTAGTCTGAATGGTTTGTGTCCTTCCTTAAACTCACTTGTTGAACACCTAGTACTCAAGATGAAAGAGTTAAGTGGTGGGATTTTTGGAAAGTACTAAAATCATGAGGGTGGGTGCTCATGAAGATTAACACTATACTGGAGAGCCCAGAGTTCCCCAACTGCTTTAATCAAGGGAGGGCACAGCAGAGTCTGCTACGTGTAAGAACAAAGAAGCCCTCATCAAGCACCAAGTCTTTTGCACCACAATCCCGGATTTCTCCAGAACCATGGGACTAAATTCCTGTTGTTTATAAGCCACTGAGATGGCAGTATTGTTATCTCCATGTTAGATCCTGGATAATAATGGTCATCCAGATATGCAATCCCTCCTCCTGTTGTGGAAACATCTTGGTGGTGGAGAGAGACTTGTGAGGATCTTGAAGCAGGATGGCTTCTGACTATTCTCTATCTCCTGCAGCAGCAAGTGTAGCCCCTTTGATTTACTATCTGCTCAATACAAATATTTGTTGAATTAAATGGACTATGATATGACTTCAGTTGCACTTTGTGACCAGTGAAATAAAGTGTTTCACAATGCTAGAAAAATGGTTTCTAGTTGAGGGATTTGTTACACGGTGAATGTCTCAACCACAGAAGGCAACACCATGTGTTTATGGCAGAGTTGCTAGCGTTACAACATAGAAATTCATTGGGCATGACTTACTCCCAGTCAGGTTTTCTATTTTTGTTAGAGACTTTTTACAATTGCTTTTATTAGTTATTCCTTCATGATGTCTTGGAGAGCTACCCTATAAAATATTAATGCTGGCTATTTAGGAGCTCTTTCATGGCATTTCAAGATTTATGAGCTATGTAGGTGGCAATGAAAACTTCACAGCATTTTTTTTGTTGTTGTGTGTTTTCAGTGTGTCATATGGTTTAGAGAAAAAAATATATATATACCTTTCCACTATGGAAGACAGTGTGGAGGACCCTCAAACAATTGAAAGTGGACTTACCATTCGACCCAGCAATCCCACTACTAGGAATCTACCCAGAGGACATGAAGACATTAATTCAAAAGGACACATGTAAGCGCATGTTCATTGCAGCCCTGTTCACAGTTGCAAAGAACTGGAAACAAACCAAACGCCCCCAAACAGATGATTGGCTAAAAAAAATGTGGTACATATACACAATGGAATACTACGCATCCATCAAGGAGGACAAACACATGTCATTTGGAGCAACCTGGATGGAACTAGAGGGACTCATATTGGCAGAAATAAGT
>PVHY01035059.1:0-10029 GCA_004024945.1 Uropsilus gracilis
CGTGTCTTTCTAGTCTTCCCTTCTTTGTAACTTGGTCTTTTATAACTAGTATCTATTGAATTAATTTTTCATGTTCTTCTTAGTTCATTTAAGAAAATAATGAGAGGATTTGTTCACATGTTCATTTAATAAATATGTATGAGAAATTGCTAAGTTCTACAAATTTTAGAGGCACTAAATAAAAGTTACTGCAGAAAAAAAAATAAAAGAGTTAGGTGTTAGAGGTACTATGTTTCACTGCTTCTATTCAATAAAGAAAAATTATTAGAAATGCATCCATTTGTGTAATATTAATTAGCGACAAATCTTTACAATATGTGAGAAAAATATCACCTTTGGAAGTCAATTACATACATTAAAAATTATATCTAACAGTCCAAAATAGAATATACTAAAGGCAAATGGCTAATCCTGCCAAATTCTTCTAAATTCAAAATAAAACTAATTTACAAGTCTATGGAGGAAGGTTGAAACTTGAAAACATGAACTAATTTAGTAAGGAAAATAGATAAACAGAAAGGAGCAAAGAAAAGAAGGAAAGGTGGCATTGTGGGCGAGATACATTGCAGGATTTAGTAGGAATACAGCTGCATATGTGGAAATCATGTTGAAACAAATTGTTATAGAAGGCAGTGGTTTTTGAATTATTTTGTTTTTACGAGCCCCTATGAGGAATGGTCCACAAGGAGGTGAGGAGGCCGTATGTTGAAGTCATTAAGCAAGGCAGTGAAGCAGACAAATTTCAACGTAAGAGCCACCTACAATATGCTTGACTAATACTCTTAAAAATTGTCAAGGTCATTTTCCATGGGAAGTCTGAGAAACTGTTATGGCCAAGAGGAGTTAAGGAAACAAGACAGCTAAATCTAATATGCGATCCTGAGACAGAAAAAGGATACTGGGTTAAAAGCTAAAAGGAAATCTGAATAAAGCATGGACTTTAATTGATAATAAATATTGGTAGGTAATATATCATTATGGATTTATCAGTTGAGACAAATGCACCATTTCAATGCAAGGTGCCAGTAGCAGAGGAAATTCAGTGTAGACTCTATAGGAACTATCTAAATTGATATATTAGCTTCCTAATTTTTCTCTAAAACTCATTCTTATCTAAAATAAAGAATATTTTAAAAGATCCCCTTTCAACTCAACAACAAAATGTTCAACCCAATTTCAAAAATTAGCATATCTAATTAGACATCCCACCAAGGAAGGAATGCAGATAGCTAACAGACAAAAGAAGAGATGTTCTACATTCCTTGTCCTTAAGGAAATACAATGAAAGCCACAGTGAGAGATCTCACCAATTAGAATGACTATTATCAAAAAGTCAAAAAATAATAAATGGTGGCAAAGATATGAAAAAAAAAAATGGGAAGCCCTGTGCCCTGTTGGTGAGAGTGTAATTTGTTACAACCACTATGCAAAGCAGTGTGAGTGTTCCTCAAAAAATTAAAAATAAAACTACCAGCCAGGTCGTAGTGGCATGCACCTGTAATCCCAGCTACCTGGGAGGCTGAGCCTAGGGATCACTTGAGTCCACAGCTTCAGGACTACCATAGGCAACATAGCAAGACCTAGTAGTCTCTCAAAAAAAAAATTAAACTACCATATTGAAATTGGGTCAAAATGGAGCAGAAGCCTCCAACCAACAAGCCACAAAAAAAATGCGGCTTCTGTCACTCAGGTTCCCTCAGGTTCGTACCACCCTACCACTCAGGAGCATAGCAGTTGCCAGTCAAAATGCAATTGAACAACGGGTTTTATTGTTTTATTTACAAGGAAAATTAACCGGGAAAACAAAAAGTGCTTAAAACCACAAGTGGCCAGTTATCTTACCCCATTCATCATTTTTAGTCCCAAAGGTCCCAAAGACACATGTCCATGATGGTGCCCCTTTTCCCCTCCAAACCTGTGACAGCACTATTTATAATTGCAAGGACATGGAAGCAACCGAAATGTCAGAAAACAGATGACTGGATGAAAAAAAGGTGGTATATATACACAATGGAATATTACGCATCAATTAAAAATGACATATTGGACGATTTCATGATAACATGGACTTAGAAGAATTCATATTAGCAGAAACAAGTCAAAAAGAAAAAGACAGATGCCAAATGATTTCGCTACTATATGGGACATGGGAAAGATAAAAAGCCATGAAGAAAAGTCAAAACAAGCCAACAAACCAAATTAAAGTACACAACTTTTGGGGGGGGGACACGGTGGGAACGGTCAGGGAGGGGGAGGTGAACCCAAGAAATCACAAAGATGTGAAATTTATATATAAATAAATTATTGGAAACAAACAAACAAACAAACAAACAAAAAAAAACCGTTGAAGAGACTCTGCAAAGTGCAGTCTTTCTCCAGTGTCTTCTCTTTGCTTCTCCAGCATTCCAAGCTGCTCTGCTTCTCCAAGGCTTTTCAGACTTCTTCAGCAAATACTGATCTTAAATCAGCATTCCAAATCCCTGGTTGTCTCCAAGTACCAGCTTTCCATGCCACCTTGCTGCAGTGCTACACTCCCCAAACCGGCTACTCTACTGCCAGCCACAAAGGCTCCCTGTCACCACAAGCTCACTCCTTCAGGGGGCTTCTGCCCAGCCTGGTGACTTGGGCTACAGGCCTGTCATTCTCCTGTCTTTCCTTTCTATATTTCTCTCTCTCTTTCTCTCTTTTTTATTTTTCTCCTAAAAACCAAAGGCTCCAATTTCCTCTACACACCTCCTTGGTGACACATTTTCTCTCCGGGGATTTGCAACAAAATAAAAGTACCCTTATCTTCTTTAGGCCTGTACCCTTTCCTGTTTAGCCATCTTTTACCTCTGTTTTTCAGACACAACTAAGGCATCAATGCCTAAATTTTAATACTGCCATATTGGGGTCCCAGCTTCAGTATTATACAGTGATCCCACTTCTAGGTATTTACATTAGGAAAATAAAAATGCTGAATCAAAAAAATATAATCACCTCTGTGTTCATTGCAGCATTCTTCACAACAGCCCTGATACAGAAACAATCCAGGTGCCCAGTGATGAATGGATGGGTTAAGAAGAACTTAGTAATAAAATAAAATGAAAGCTTGGCATTTGTGACAACAGGGATGGGCATTGAATGAAATAAGTCAGAAGAAAAATGACAGATACAATATGATTTCACTGATTTGTGGAATATAAAGTCAAAGCATTGTGGAATATAAAAGCAAAAAACAAAACAAAATCTTTGACTCTGACAACAGAGTAGTTGCCAGTGGAGATTAAGGGTGAAGAAGGGTACAAAGAGGCAAATGTTAGGTGGTGGGTGGTGACTATTTGGTGGTAGGCATCATCAGATACTCAGTTGTAGATTCAGTTGCTGAGTGAGAAATGTGTGCCTGGAACCTGTACAGTGTTGTAAATTAATATTACCTCAATGAAAGGGAAAAGAAAAAAATAGACCCCCTACTCTTAATGAAGAAAAGTAGATGAAACTATATCATATACCTCATGAATTTAAAAAACCAGTAAAAAATATATTCCTACTGGTGTTCAGAAATATACAGTAAAGCATCTATGAGATTATTATTTTCTCCTATTTGCTGACACACCTTTTTTTTTTTTTTTTTTTTTTAAAGGGATACTCACATTCAGTGATTGGCAATGTATGGGAATATAAAATCTAAATCTCTGGAGGGTTTTTTGGAATAAGGAAAAATATGTGTACTTCTTGAATCAGCAACTTGACAACTAGAAATTGAATATCTGTTTACACAAAAATGTTTCACAATAATAAGTGCAATAGCAAAACCCTGGAAATTAGGCAAAAGTCTATACCTACCAGATTGTTTATGGAATGTAATGTAGGCTTTAATAATAATGCTGTGAAATAATATTTAAGGACAAAAGTATTACTCTGTGTATCACATAATAATGCCAATTGGAAGGTACATACATGTCTGTTATGTCATTTGTCTGTTCTTTCATGATCTGTGTACACATATTACATACATACACACATACAATCTGGGGTTTGATGAAGTAACCTTAAAATATGGCATTAAATTAAGTTCTGTTAGTGATTTGGTCATTTTATAAATGCTTTGTCATTTTAATATATTTCATAATAAATATATCAAGTGCTATTTGATATATATACAGCTCTATCATTGGCAACTCTATCATAATTAGAAACCAGTGCTTCTTAAACTAATAGAGTGAAGGTCCACTTTTCCATTATCATAAATTCTATGTTTGTGTGTACTATGTTTATGGTTTAGGTATATTACACATGAATAAGGAGTGGAATTTACATTCAATAAAGTATTACCCATGGTTATCTTTGATTGGTAGAGTCAGAACAATTTTTGTTTAATTTTTGGCGAGCGTTGCATTATCCATATTTTTAAAAGAAATACTAAACAGCGGAATAGTGTTTGTGGTGATTTAGAAAGGTTGTAAAATTAAGGGTTTTTTTTAATAGTACTTTTCTATGAAACTTAAAATTTTTAAATCATCCTTTTCTAAAAAAAAATGTATTTTACTTTGTTTTCTTGGCTGGATTAAGCTTATACACAGATTTATATTCTTACAAATTTAACACCATCCTGTTTTTCACATCCTTTTTTTTTTTTTTTTTTAGGTGAAATTTTCATGAACTCTTAAGAGCATTGTATTTGATTAGACTTTTTACTTTTTTACTTTCAGATTGGTGTTTGGAATGCTTTATCCTGCATATTATTCATACAAAGCTGTGAAAACAAAAAACGTGAAAGAATATGTAAGTATAGTTTTATGAGTTATTGATTCCAGTTTAATGTACACATAAATATACAAGACTAGAAAAGCAGTCATTCTTTTAGAATCAGCTAGAATAATGTGTTGAGTTAAAAAGTGATAGAAATGTAAAATAATAAAATTAATCTTTTTGTTAAACTAATACAATTCCAAATTGAAGTTGCAAATATCAGACACTGTCAATTGGCATTCAAATAAGTATATGATACCCAAATTAGTTATCTGTTATTCATTTAATCTGTTAGTTCCAGTATAACAAGAAGTTGGAGGATTTTCTCTGTTTCTGCTCCTTTACCTTATAAATTTATGGGTGCATTGAGAATATATCTCTCTAACCTCAAAATGTTTCCTTCTTTCATAGGTGTTTTGTTGTTTCATAATTTAAACATGCAAATACCCCATGACAGCTGACAACTGCAAACTTTTTTCTTCTTTAATCAGATTATATTTGTAATGATTGCATTGCCTCTTCAGTACCCATTGTTCTTTCAGTCTTCTCTTTGCATTCCCTTTTATTTTATATGCACTTTTAATTTCTTTTACTCATTACTCTAAGTTTCCTTCATTTCCAGCTTTATGCCTTCTGTCTTATATTAAATGGCCTTCCCCATCTGTAAATGCTAGCATAACTTACTGTGTAGGATGGAGTGAATTTTCGGATAATAGCAAAAGCATAGCTTATTGGTGATTAACCAGTTAATAAGCTGTCAGTACTGGGATAACTGCACACCATTAACCATGGTTATTTTTTCATAGATGACAATTACATAATATAAAATTAACCATTTCAAAGTGAACAATTCAATGTCACTTAGTGTATTGCAATATTGTGCAAATACTACTATCTAGTTCCAGATTATTTTCATCACTCCAAAAATAAAACCAATAGCCGTTAAGCTTTACTCCTCATACTCCCTTCCCCCCAGCCCCTGGAAACCTCCAATTTGCTTTCTGTTCATATGGATTTTCCTGATACAGATATTTCATATAAATAGAATCATATAATGCAACCTTTTGTGTCTTGCTTCTTTCATCTAGCATGTTTTCAAGATTAATTTACATTGTAGCATTGCATCAGTTTTTCATTCCTTTTTGTGGCTGAGTAATATTCCTCTCTGTGGGTGAATATACATTTTATTATCCTTTCATCCATGCATGGACATCTGAATGGTTTCTCCCCTAGTCTGTTTTGAAGCATCCTGCTATATACATTTATGTACAAAATTTATAATACCAGAAGGCACAGAAATGCCATTCCCTAATATAAAAAGAAAAAATAGCAGTAAGAAACATAAAGATCTTAAATTATAATAAAAAGAAACAGATCTGTAATGTTTAAAAAGATGTTGCCATCTAAGAGTTAACCTAAGAATCATTTTACAAAGATTCAATTTTCTCATTGTGAATCAGTTTAACATTATTAATTTTTTTTTTTTTTTTTGAGACTGGGTCTCACTATTTTTGCCCATGTAACCACAGGCTCACATTGCCTAGGCAATCCTCTCAGCTTCCCAGGTAGCTGGGATTACAGGCCACCAAACTCAGCTATTTTTTTGGAACTAGGTCTTACTGTGTTGCTCTGGGTGAGACTTGAACCACAATCCCCAGTCTAGGTGCACTCCATAGACTGACACTTATAGGCATACACCACCATGCCCGGTTTAACCTTGTTAATTTTGATGAGTTTTGTGTTTTATTTCCTTAGTATAACACTTAAATTTTTACTACTGAGTTATTTTATAAGCATTTTATTTTATGAAATTTGGAATTAATATTAAAGTTGAATTTTACTTCATAAATTAAGGTACCTTAATCTATGGGAAAGAATCCATTAACTTTCTTAATCAGACCAGTGCAAAAAATCAAAACAACGATGTGCTAGCTATATTATACTTATCACATAATTTTGCAGTTGTTTTCAGAGAATTACTCATTAGTAATGAAGTAGGATTTATCTTTACATAATTTTACTGTAGTAATATGACATAATGAATAATTGAAGAGAAACTAAGAATAGAAAAACTAGTGATTGGATATGGTTTGGTAAGTACATAGTAATTAGCACTGTTTCACAATTAAAATGAGAACTAATATCAAAGATGGTCAGAGACTGAAACAGGAAAGAGAGGACATCTGCCTTTGACAAGGAAATCTGATATAATTCTGAAGATCTCCTGATTACAAGTTGCTGGTCATCAAGGCTGCTAAAGAGTATTATCTTAACTATCATATTGGAAAAATGGTCGTATCTATCCTACATTTATATAATTTCCTAACAATTTCAAAATACTTGTGTGTATTTTTTCCAATTGCTGTTGTGACAAATTGCCACATATTTGTTGACTTAAAATTATATAAATTTATTCCCTTACAGTCTTAGAGGTCAGAAATATGAAATGGAATTGTGGCTGTCCCTTTAATATCAGCCTACAAAGCGAGGCCAAGACTGGTAATCACTTGAGTGCGCAGGTTCAAAACCTGTCCGGGGCAACATAGCAAGACCTGGTCTCAAAAAATAGCTGGGCGTGTTGACACGTGCCTGTAATCCCAGCTACCTGGGAAGCTGAGGCTGGGGATCACTTGAGTCCATGATACGCCGGGCAACGTGAGCCTGCAGTTCCCAGTGCTAAATAGCGAGACCTAGTCTCAAAATAAATAAATAAATAAATAATAAAAGAAAGAAATATGAAATGGATCCACATGGCTGAATTCCTTCTGGAGACTAGGGAAAATCTGTTTCCTTGCCTTTTCTAGTTTGTGCAGAGTGCCCACATTTCTGGGCTTATGGCTCTGTTTCTCCATTCTTAAGGCCAGAGACCATCTTAAGCAGTTGTCTCTCTAAAACCTCTCTCTTCTGTCTCCCTCTTCTACTTAAAATGACCCTTATGATTACAGTGTCACCACTGATAAAACCAGGATCCTCTCTCAATCTCAGTGTCAGCTGATTAGCAACCTGAATTCCATCTGCAAACTGATTTCTACCTTACTATGTAACCTAACATTCACAGATTCTGGGGATAATTTAATACATAATAGACATCTTTGGAGAAAGAAGACATTATTCTGAACACCACAATAATATTTTACTGGTCTTCATTACAGGTATGCAGGGAAAATATTTCAGTATTGCAAACTCAGAGAAGTGAATTAACTTGCTCAGGGTCACATGTGTCATTAAAGCATGTGTACCAGATTTGTATTTGGTACACAGATTGTATTTGTGTACCAGATTGTATATCTTTGGTTTCTAATATTTTATTCCTTCTCTTCTATCTTGCTACCTATAGAAAAATAAATAAGGATCCAAATTTCCCACCACACGCTAATGGAAGCAGCTTTCATAGTCAGTCAGAAAATGTGTGTCTGATTAATTCTGGAGTGGCCCTCAGGGCCACAATTTATGGATGTTTTCCAGTTAGGGCAATGAGGCAGTTTAACCAGTGTTAGGAAGGATGCATAAACAATCTAAATCAACTAATCAAAATGGTTAAAGACGAAATTAGAAGTTTTTTAAAACTCTATAAATTCTTGGCAGTTCTTTAAATATTTTCAAATTAAACTTGTTCCTGACCCGAGGGAAAAAAAAACTGGGTCTTCTTATTCAGTCCCCACTAAACTTAACTATTCAACTTACCTCTGATTATAACTAACTTATCAGAACTCTGTCCTCAGAAAGTTTTTCTAGGTGGTAATCCCATCCATATTTAATTTGTCTTGCACATAAGTTTCTTAGCAAATTTAACCTTCTGAAAATTTCCTTATTATATCTTAGGATCTTTTATATTGCCTGACATTATTTTACTTATTCATGTGTGGTGTTTTTCTCCCCTCCCCACCAAAATAAGCTCCATAGAATTTTGTTCTTTTGTTAACTGTATATTCCCATACTTATAACAATGCTTGGTATATAGTAGAAACTCAGTATTTTCTGCATGAATAAATGAGAGGAGTTGACTTTTAAGTATATCTCAAATATCAAGTTCTGTTTTCAGGAGCATGTACAACTCTTACATGGATTGGTCTAGTTTTCAACTTTGATTCTGCTAGTCCAGTCTGAACACTTATCCAAAATGCAGTTTATTTGTTTGTTTGTTTTTTGTAGTATTTGGTTATTATCTAAATTCCACTGGCATCTGCTTCAAAATCATTTTCAGAAAGTAAGCATTTCTGGTTAATTTTCTTCTTTTCACCCTAACTACTACCATTACCCTTAAGCCTGCAAATAGTAGATTGCACCTGATAAAACAGATGCTGTGTTCAAATCAAAACAAATGGAAAGTGCTGTGTATTTTGGCAACCTTCCTTTCTTCCTTTGCCTATTTTTAAAGCAGAGCTTTCCTAGGATATAATTTCCTGTATAGTGTTGCTGCTACGGCCTACTTAAAGTCTCTCAGTCTTGAAATATTGAAATGTAAACTTACTTAAGAATTAGCATGGTTTTGAAATTTTTTTCAGACTTTATACCATCTCATGACTTGAAAATAGAGTGTTTACTTCCTAGCCTTGTGTAATTGCTGTAGCTTTTCTAGGAAACCAGTGTTCTTATTCTAAGAATGTTGGAGAAAGTGACAGTGAAAAAATTGCCTGAAAGCACTTAAATCAAAATCAGACATTTGGTCCTGAGATTTACTGTAAGCAGGAACAAAAATAAGGGAAATTGAGAGATTTCTCTTTAAAAGCCCTAGTAATAACTTCTAAAACCCTATTAACTTGGTTTTTGAAAATGATCTAATTGTTGACTGAATATTTGGGTGATAAAAATATGAACAAACATACCAAAAACAGTTCTGCAGCTCTTGTCACTTTGTAGAATCTGAAGTTGTTTGCTAGATTTAGGGCTTTGATAGAAGGGGATTAACCATACTAAGTAACTTTTCCTTATTGTTAAGAAGTATTTCCCAGGAACCTTTTGATGATTGATGATTTGTATTAAAAGTATTCATTTGACTCCACTTTCTAATAATTTGGGAAGTATAAAGTTTAACCCATTAATTATAATGGAATTTTTGGAAATGTTTTGAAAGTAAGTTTATTTTCATTTTGACCTCCTTTTAATGTAGTTTATCTTTTTATCAAAGCTGTACATATAATTTTTCAGTATTTTTAGAGGTATGTAAAAAAAATAAAACATTTTCAAGGTTTTTATGAAAACAACCATTTCCCACCCTTTCCATCCCTGTCTTTTAACACTCCATTGGGAACTACTTTCAACTCTTTTTTTTTTTTTTTTTTTTTTTTTTTTTTTTTT
>PVHY01035060.1:0-10033 GCA_004024945.1 Uropsilus gracilis
TACAAGTTTTGATCCAGTTTTCCCAGCACCATTTACTGAAGAGGCTATCCTTGTTCCAGGGTATGTTTTTTGCCCCTTTGTCAAAGATTAATTGACTGTATATGTGTGGTTTTATTTCCGGATATTCAATTCTGATCCATTGGTCTGTTTGTCTGTTTTTGTACCAGTACCACGCTGTTTTAAGTATTATGGCTTTGTAACTTCTCTTTTATTTCTATTTTTAAAGAGTATTCTCCTTTTTTCTTCTTTTAAGGAGCCTAGCTAAAGTTTTTGTATATGTTTATTTTTTGCAAAAATATTTTTCATTTCTACTCTACTTTTTAACATTTCCTCCATTTTACTGGTTTTAGTTTTATTATTTATTTATTTATTTATTTATTTTAGCTCCCCAAGGTATAGAGTTATTTATTTGAGATTGTTCTTATTTCTTTTTTTAAATTTTGAGTTCTTTATTTTATTTTTAATTTAGAAGAAGCAACTGGATATAGTGTTTATTTTATTTTAAATTTATTTATATGTAAGTTTCACATCATTGTAATCCCAGGGATTCACCACCCCCACCCTCCCCACCATTTCCCCCCTGCCCAAAGTTGTATGCTTCAGTTTGATGCTTAGCTTGTTTTGACTTTTCCTCATGGCTTTTGTTTATTTTTTCCCTTAGCTCATATATTAGTGAAATCATTTGATTTCTGTCTTTTTCTTTTTGACTTGTTTCTGCTAATATGATTTCTTCTATGTCCATCCATGTTATTTAAATGTTCCAATTTGTCATTTTTATTGATGAGTAATATTCCATTGTGTATATATACCACATTGTTTTCATCCAGTCATCTGTTTGGGGGCATTTAGGTTGCTTCCAGGTCCTTGCAATTATAAATAGTGCTGCAGTAAACATCCGAGTACAGGTGTCCCTTTGTACCCACATTGAGGTCTCTTTTGGGTAGATTCCCCAGAGAGCAATTGCTGGGGATGGTAGTTCCATTTTCATTAATTTGAGGGTCCTCCACACAGCTTTCCATAGTGGTTGGTCCAGTTTACATTCCCACCAGCACTGTAAGAGTGTTCCTTTCTCTGCATATCCTCACCAGCACTTGTTATTGCCCATTCTTTGGATGTGGGCCCTTTTTACTGGTGTAAGGTGGTATCTCATTGTGGTTTTGACTTACATTTCCCCTAAGCTAGTGACATTGAGCAATTTTTCATGTGCTTGTTGGCCATTTGTGTTTCCTCTTTGGAGAAGTGACTTTTTAGTTTTCCCCATTTTTTCATTTGGCTTCTTGTTTTGCTTTTGTTTACTTGTGTGAGTTCCTTGTGGATCTTCGTTATTAAATCCTTATCACTCTTGTGGAGGGCAAATTTCTTTTTCCATTTGGTTGGGCTTCTTTTTGTTTTTTTCTGTTGTCTCTTTTGCTGTACAGAAGCTTTTTAGTTTGATGTAGTCCCATCTGTTTATGTTTTCCTTCATTTTTTTTTTTTTTTTTGCCATCTGTAGATGTTTCCAGAAAGGAATTTTTGAATTGTAATTCATGGAGGGTTTTGCCCAAGCTTTCCTCTATGTATGTTATGGTTTCAGATCTGGCATCTAATTCTTTTATTGATTTTGAGTTGATTTTTGTACATGGTGTGAGGGAGTTGTCTTGGTCCATTTTTTGGCATGTCTTAGTCCAATTTTCCCAGCACCACTTATTGAAGAGGCTATCTTTGTTCCAATGTAAGTTTTTCACTCCTTTGTCAAAGATTAGTTGACTATGTATGTGGTTTTATTTCCGGGCACTCAATTCTGTTCCATTGGTCTGATTGTCTGTCTTTGTACCAGTACCAAGCTGTTTTAATTATTATGGTTTTGTAGAATAACTTGAAGTTTGGAATTGTGATACCTATATTCTCCTTTTTTCTGGTCAGGAGGTTTTTTGATATTTGAGGTCTTTTGTTATTCCATATGAATTTCAGTAGTTTTTGTTCTATCTCTTTAAAAAATGTCATTAGAATTTTTATCGGGATTGCATTGAATCTATAGATTGGTAGGATGGCCATTTTGATGATGTCAATTTCTTCAATTACCCATTCTTCATTTAGTAGCATGTTGTGCAGTTTCCAAGTGTTTGATGCACTTCTTGCTTTCTTTTCATTGTTGATTTCTAGTTTGATACCCTTATCGTCAGAAAAAAAAGTTGGTATTATTTTAATCTTTGTATATTTATTCAAGTTTGCCTTGTGGCCTAGTATGTGGTCAGTTTTAGAGAATGATCCATGTGCATTTGAGAAGGTGTATTCTTTTCCTTGTGGATGTAGCATCCTGTAGATATCTATTAGGTAGGTGTTCTTTTAAGGCTTTTGTGTCCTTGTGTAGCTTTTGTTTTTTTGATCTGTCCTTTGTTGAGAGTAGGGTGTTGAAGTCTCCTACTACATATGTGCTTTCATCTATATTTGTTTTCAGTTCTCTTAGTAGCTGTCTTATGAATCTTGGTGAGCCCTCAGTACAATTTTGCTGGGTAGAGTATCTTGGTTGGCACTTTTTGTCTTGGAGTGTTTTGAAGATGTGGCCCCATTCTCTCCTTGCTTGGAGTATCTCTTCTGAGAAATCTGAGGTCAGTCTGATTGGCTTTCCTTTGTAGGTTATCTGTTTCTTCTCTGTTAGTCTCATAATTTTTTCTTTATCTTTGGCTCTTGAAAGTTTTACTACAATGAGTCTTGCTATGTTTCTTCTTTCATTAAAGTAGTTTGGTATCCTTTTTGCTTCCTCTATGTCTATTTTCATTTCTTTCTTCAGGTTTGGGGAATTCTCCATTATTTCATTGAAAAGTCTTTCAGATTCTATGTTTTTCTCTTCTACTTCTCTTCCAGTTACTCTTATATTTGTTTTCTTTAGGGTATCAGACAGATATCTGATTTTTCTTCTGTCTTCTTTGTTTTTCTCTCTCTTTCTCTTTCTTCATTCGCTCTACTTCTGTATCCTCTAGTGTGCTGATTCATTCTTCTATTCCTTCTAATCTGCTTTCCTGGCTCTTCTCTGCATTTTTGAGCTCTTCTGTTGTTCCTCATAAACGGTATTTCCTGCACCTTCTTATTTAGCCTTCAGTTTCATTTTTCTGTTCGTCAATGATATTGCTCATTTTGCTGCATTCTTTTCTGTATTTTTCTGCTACTACTTTTAGTTCATTGAAAGCTTCTAACCTCTTACTTTCCCTTTTCTTCCCCTTCTTCCTTGGCCTCTGATTGCTTTTATCACGTTGATTCTGAATTCTTTGTCCAAATATGAAGCATTTTTTCCATGTCATCCATGTTGGTTTCTGCTGATTGTTTATCCTTTGTTGGTGAGTTATTTTTCTTAGGACTTGCTTGAGTATTTGTGTTCTTCCTCCTTCCTGGGCTTTCCTTTCAGACTTGCTCTACGTATTGAGTGACAACTGCTCTAGTATTAGATGGCATGTTGCACCTATCTAGTTGTGGTTAATTCTGCCTTTGTGCCTTTGCTGCGGTGGTGATTATAGCTTGTTTCTGTTGGCTATTTTGAGGGACAAGTTCCTTTTCAGAGAGTGAATGTGGTGAATAGATGTGGTTTCTGTTGTATTGTCTGTCTTCTTCTTTCATTGTTTCTCCTCTTTCAGATTTATTAAATATTTTTTAGTGCCTCCAAGCGTCTGTGGCTTATCGTGTAACCCTTTTTGACTGGGGTGTCTTGATGCTCTTGGGTAGTGAGTGTCCGTTTTTTTGGCTTTTGGGGTGCGAGCTCGTCACCTCCAAGTTGTCTTTCCATGGACCAGTAAAACTCAATCTGCACCTAGCCTGAATGGCAGAGGGCCATTCTGTTGCAAAGCTCGCAGCCCCCACCCTACCTTGGCATTTGGAAGTAGTTGGATGCTGGCTCAAGCCCTCACCTGAGCCCCACTGGGCTGCTGGGTTGGGAGCTCATCTCTGCTGAGTTGAATTTCCCTGGGCCAGTAAAACTCAGTCTGCACTGGGCTTTTGGGGTGTGAGCTCATCACCTCCAAATTGTCTTTCCCTGGGCCAGTTAAACTCAGTCCACCTGTTCTTATTTCTTAATGTGGGTCCCATTGCTGTATTTTTCCCCCTCTTACTGCTTCTTCCACATCCTTTTGGTACCTTGTGTCTTCCTTTTAATTTATCTCCAGTTATTTATTAATTTCTCCTTTGATTTCCTTGGTAAAACCAATACTCAGTCAGTTATAGGTTGTTCAGCCTCCACATACTAGTGCTCCTCCCAGTACCCTCCCTTTTTTGGTGGTTGATTTGTATTTTCATATTATTGTAAACAGAGAAATCTCAATCTTTTGTGAATTTGTAATTTCAGAGAAAATCTCAATCTGTGGTATTCATCATATAGTTTAACTTCTAGACTATTGCATGTGTAGTCTATCCTGCTTCCACAGCTTCTCTAGAATTTTAAAAAAAGTTATCCATTGAATGGATTTTTACATCATAAACCTGGTATTTTCTTACTTAAAACCTCAGTTTCTGTTTTCTATTCATTAATTTTATTTTTCAGGTCATTTATTTTCTGAATTTTGTTGTCTGTTTAGCTAGTTTTCCTGAGATTTTTTTTTGTTACCTTTTGACTTGCTTTTATGAGTTTTCTTCCTTATCTTTGACTTTCTTTATTGTACAATTTTGAAGTTCCTATCTGCAAAGGAGATAGTCTTTCAAGTTTTTGCCTTTGGATTCTGGAAAGTTGTTCTCTGTGATGTCATATCTTTTTGAGGTCTCAAAGTGCTGTGTATTGTACATTATGCCCATTTTGCTGCTTTAGACTTCTTCCTCCCTCCCCCACCTGTGGCAGTAACTTAGAAAATTGAACTACTTTTCTAACAGGTGGTGCTGTGATTCCATTTGATTTTTCAAAAGCTTTCTCTGGCTTCCCTTGGTCCCAATACCAGACCTTTCAGTTGTTGAGTCAGTAGGTGGGCGAGGAGGAGGATCCTGGAGGGTCTAGCCACTGGTGGATATGTGTGGATAGAGGAGGGCTGCTTTGTTTGTGGCACTGCTAATATCCTTTTTCTCTATGATTGCAAATATGAAACTCTGTGGTCTGTGTCCTCAGTAAACTCAATTAGTTCAGTATCAGTCATGAAGGTTTGAGAAGGGAAAGTATAGTCTAGTGTATTTTTTTCTCTTTTAATGAGAAACCAGCCTGTTGAAAGCACCCCAGCTCCTTTGAATGTTTCCAGCAATCTCAACACCGGTAGCTCCCACCCTAGATCATAATCTACATTTTCCTACACCTACCTCTTGTTCAATGAAGTTGTGACTCTTCAGTTTCTTCTGTTGAAAGTTGTGTTGATACCTGATATCATACTTCAATTTTACACCAAACCACAGGACTCTATGGATGTGTAGCGTTCTAGTGTTCAGTGATCCTTTTTGGGAGAGAAATTCCTTTGTTACCAGGTTGGTCCATCTCACTTCTTATTGTTGTAGAGAAAGCTTTACTCTCTGAATTTAATATGAATATTGAATATTAAGTAAGAAATTGAATATTTCTTAGCTCTGAATGATTAAAGAAATCATGAAACATGATACTGACCTATTAATATATATATATATATAAATTAACATAAAAATAACTAGAAGATGAGTGTTGGCAAGAAAAATTTGTATGTTTAGAAGGCCATGGGTTTATAGTTATAACACATCAGTGACTATTCAAATTTACAAGGAAATTATTAAGTTTCTAGTAAATAAATGGAGAAATAAAAATATTTGAAAGTTTAAGAAATCAAAGAGTATAGATTAACCTTTGGATAATACTCTTATGCAGTAATATTTTCTTTTTCTTTTTTTTTTTGAAATTTTTCTTTTCTTTTTCTTTTTTTTTTTTTAGGTCTCACTATTTTTGCCCATGGAACCAGAGGCTCATGTTGCCCAGGGTACCACAGACTCAAGCTTCCCAGGAAGCTGGAATTACAGGTGCGCACCACCACGCCCAGCTATTTTTTTTGAGACTAGGTCTTGCTATGTGCCCCTGGTAGGACTTGAACTGTGATCCCTGGCCCTGGCTGTGGCTTTCTAGGCTGCCACCTACAGGTATGTGCCACCATGCCCGGCCTAGACAGCAATATTTTTAACTAGGTAGGTTCCACAATGTTCATTAAATTGATATGGTTTTCTTTTGTGAAAATCATGTTAAGTTGGTAGAAAGTAGCTTGATCATGTCTCCTGAGACATAAATCATCTTCTTTGATCACAGTGATATCAGTTATCTGTCTCAAAATGTGACCTAATATAAAAATTCACACATGTAATATTTGATTGGAAGCTGAATAAATGTGTAACATCTTCTGAATTTTTTTGCTTTCAGTGAATTACTTTCCAACAGACTGTTAGAAAAACATGAATTAAGATACTCAATATACTTATATGTAAGGAAAATAGTACCTAAAAATTATTTATGGTAAAAAAATGGGTGATGAAACATTTTTCAAACAGTTTTTAAAAACACAAACACTTACAAAAAATAGCCAGGTGTGGTGGCATACACTTGTAATCCCAGCTACCTGGGAGACTGAGGCTAGGGATCACTTGAGTTCACGGGTTTGAGACAACCCTGGGCAACACAGTGAGACCTAGTCTCTAAAAACAAAAACACAAACACTTCCCACCATATATTAAAGTTAAATGAATTTAACAGTCACTATATCTCTTAAATTCTACTATTAACACACTTTATTATATAACTGCCTTAATATTTTTATATTTTTAGAATTTCCCTCAGCTATCAAGTAACAATGTGCCATTTTTGAGAGATGCTTATTTTTGACTAGCAGAGGAGTAACTTTCAAATTTCCACAAAAAGGTTCAGAACAGTTTCTTGTAAGTTTGTGTATGACCACCAGGTGTAGCTCTGGACCCACAGCATCCTAGAATAAGCATCTGCAAGGAAGGTTTTAGTAAATGAAACCTCTAAATGCAATCTCACTTTCGTTAATTTGGATGAGAGTACTATATAATTTCTCCTTTTATTAGGATCTAATGTAGTTTAGGTCATACTTTTATTTTATTGTTCAAATGTTTTTGCTAAATTTCTCTTACCTGGAACTTAACTTTCTTGGCCAAAAGTTGCAGTTTATACAGCAATTACCAGCTGTTTGAAATGATAATTTAAAGATTTAAATTAGTCACAGAAATGGAACAATTCAAACTTTCTTTTTGAACAGTGCAAAGTCATCACAACTATAATTTTTTATGTGATTCTTTGATTATTGTTTATTCATAAGCTTTATTCATAAACTCCATAAAAATTGGAACTTTATCTAGCACAATGACAATTATTCAACCAATATTTGTTGAATGAGTAAATATAAAGGATGATTTGAAACTTTTACTGAAGGCTAATTTCTAAGAATTAATAACTCTACTAAGAAGTATGTTCTGTTTTTATTTTCGTTTATAATAAAAGGATGAATTTAAAATATTCTTCATAGTTTTGAAGTAACTCCTAGATGAAAATACTTGTCTGTTTTTAGTATCAAAAAAGAATATAATTGTTTTTAGAGGCAGATAGAGCCTAAATGTCTTGAAATCCATTGTAATAAAAAAATGCCTTCTCTTTTCTTTAAAGGAATCCTGGGTTTCTCTCTGTATTAGATGTTGTCAACTAATGTATTTCAGTATTCAAGATAGTAAAATTATGGAGAGAATACTCCAATAGTATGATCAAGTAAAAGAAGCTGTCTATCAAAATAATCAAGGGAATAGGGGTTTTCACTTGAAAGTTTTTCTCCCTTAGAAAGTATTTTATTATGAAAAAAGTTTTGAAGTAATTTGGGATTGAAAAATATCTTCTTTATACATTGTTTATTATACTCCTGACTAGAGATATTTGTTGCCATTTTTTGAAATTTGTAAAATATGTTTTCAAGAAGGGAATATGTGATAAGTTGTTTATGAAACATTTCTTTATAGAATGAAGCTGTTCAGAGGAAAAGAATCTTAGTGTAAGAAGAGGAGGTATCTTAAAGAGTTCATTGGCATACTTATAAATTTCCAGAATGGTAGAAAGATTCATCAAGGGAGGAGACAAAAACATTAGAATTGCTTTTAGGACTCAAATGTCATAGAGAAAATCACAAAATTACTTAGCACAAGAGATAAATTATTGGCAATGTTTTTGTTTTATTACTTTATTTTGCTTTTGTACATATTTTTTCAAATGTACTTGACAAGGAAGAGCTATTATATGTATAGCCAGAACATATAGAATTTAATTATCTTTACTATCCTACAGTCCTTGAAAGATAATTAATTTTTTAAAATTTAAATAATTTATATATATATATATCTATATTTCTCATCTTTGTGTTCTCCAGGGGTCACCCACCACTTCCCCTCCCTGACCACTCCCACTCATTCTGTGCCACACCTTCCCCCATTGTGTACTTTATTTGGTGGTTATCTTGTCTTGATTTTTCCTCTTGGCCTTTTGTTTGCTTTTCCTATGTCCCATATATTAGTGAAACCATTTGGTTTCTGTCTTTTTCTTTCTGACTTGTTTGTGCTATATGACTTCTTTCTTGTTCATTCATGTTATCATAAGTTTATCACGTTTGTCATTTTTTTTTTGGTTTATCTTTTTAAAAAAATTTTATTTATATGTAAATTTCACATCTTTGCAATCCCAGGGATTTGCCCCCCCTTCCCACCCTCCCCCCCCTTTCCCTTCTGTCCATTGTGGTGTGCTTCAGTTTGGTGCTCAGCCTGTTTTGTCTTTTCCTCATGGCTTTTATTTACTTTTTTTCCCCTTCAATATGTCCCATATATTAGTGAGACCATTTGACTTCTGTCTTTCTCTTTTTGACTTGTTTCTGCTAGTATGATTCCTTCTAAGTACATCCATGTTGTCAAGAACTCGTCTAATTTGTCATTCTTAATTGATGAGTAGTATTCCATTGTGTATAAATACCACATTTTTTTCAACCAGTCGTCTGTTTTGGGACACTTGGGTTGCTTCCATGTCCTTGGAATTATAAATAGTGCAGCGGTAAACATCTGGGCACAGGTGTCCCTTTGTACCCACATTGAGGTCTCTTTTGGGTAGATTCCCAAGAGAGCAACTGCTGGGTCAAATGGTAGATCCATTTTCATTACTTTGAGGGTCCTCCACACAGCTTTCCATAGAGGTTGGACCAGTTTACACTCCCACCAGCAGTGTAAGAGTGTTCCTTTCTCTCCACATCCTCGCCAGCACTTGTTGTTGCCTGTTCTTTGAATGTGGGCCATTCTTACTCATGTAAGATGGTATCTCATTGTGGTTTTGATTTGCATTTCCCTTATTGCTAGTGATAATGAGCAATTTTTCATGTGTCTGTTGGCCATTTGTATTTCTTCTTTGGAGAAGTGTCTTTTTAGTTCTCCCCATTTTTTGATTGGGCTTTTTATTTTGCTTTTGTTTAGTTGTGTGAGTTCTTTGTGGATCTTTGTTATTAACCCCTTATCACTATTGTGGAGGGCAAAAATTTTTTCCCATTTGGTTGGGCTTCTTTTATTTATTTTTTTTTGTTGTTGTTTCTTTTGCTGTACAGAAGCTTTTTAGTTTGATATAGTCCCATCTGTTTATGTTTTCTTTCATTTTTTTGCCATCTGTAGATGCTTCCAGAAAGGAATTTCTGAATTGTAATTCCTGAAGGGTTTTACCCAAGTTTTCCTCTATGTATATTATGGTTTCAGGTCTGACCTCTAAGTCTTTTATCCATTTTGAGTTGATTTTTGTACATGTTGTGAGGGAGCTGTCTTGGTCCATTTTCTTGCATATCTTAGTCCAATTTTCCTAGCACCATTTATTGAATAGGCTATCTTTGTTTCAGCGTAAGTTTTTCACTCCTTTGTCAAAGATTAGTTGACTGTATATGTGTGGTTTTATTTTAGGGCACTCAATTATGTTCCATTGGTCTGATTGTCTGTTTTTGTACCAGTACCAACCTGTTTTAATTATTATGGTTTTGTAGTATAGTTTGAAGTTTGGAATTGTAATACCTCCATTCTCTTTTTTTCTGGTCAGGAGGTTTTTTGATATTCGAGG
>PVHY01035061.1:0-10104 GCA_004024945.1 Uropsilus gracilis
AGAGTGACCTCTTTTCTGGATTACACCTGCGAAGGTCTCCTGCCCAAGAGGTGACCCCAGAGTCTGAGAGGCCCAGGGCAGACACTGTCCCCCAGCACTGGGGTGGGGTGGGGGGCAAGAAGCTCCTCCAGGCCTCTTCCCAAAGGATTTTGGCTGCACCCGCTCAGCCCTTCGGTGCAGCCGTATCTGAGGAGCTACCTGGGGCCTGTACCAGCCCCAGCCTCGGGAGCTCCTCCCACCACCTGCCCAGCTCTGCATGAACCTGTGCACGTGCACGGTGGGGGCAGCGGGCAGGTAGATGGAGTTGAAATGCTGCAAAGGCTGTCAGGGGTCAGGGGCTGGGGGGGCGGGGCACTGGGGTGTAGGGACACCCAGGGTGGGCAGAACATGTAAAGGATGGAAGGGCGACCGTCCGCGGACAGGGCAGAGCACAGGGACCTTGTCCAGGGTTGGTGCCTAGCAGGTCCCTGAGCTTGGAGGGCAGGTGTGCTGCTGACAGACGGCTGGGCTCACAGGGAGCCGTGGGGAGGGGTGAGGGGATCAGAAGCGCAGCCTCGGGGAACCAGGCCGAGAGCAAAGCTGCCTCCTGGCTGCTGAAGACCAGGCCTGGGCAGGCCAGTCTTGACCAACAGGCCAGGTAGGGGAGGGGGCTGGCAGGAGGCTCAGCCCAAGCAGGGTGACTGGGTCAGAGGCTCCCAGCTAATGGCCCCTGGGGCACGCAAGTGGTGGTGGGGGAGTGCCTGGGAGGCTGCTCATATCCTGTGGTCCGTCCCCCACAGCTCCATACTGGGCACCGTCCACCTCCTGCTCCCCGTCTTCCTGAAGGCGTGTGGGCAGACAACACTCAAGGCTCTTGGCTCTTTCCAGGGACCCCAACTGCCTAATGACCTCCCCCTCACCTGCCTCTTCCCCCTGAGTGAGGTTTCCTGCCTGAGAAGATCGTCTCCTGCCTCGTTCTGGCCCTGGGCCATAGGAGATGATGGTCTCCTGTGTGTGAAGTTGAGGCAGGTCCCTGTGAGGAACTAACTGACAGTCACTGGTCATAAAGGCTGAGCAGCCTGGGAGGTGTGACTTGAGGGAAAGGAGCTTGCCCATAACATGGGGATGGAAGATGGAGTGACTGTCCTTGTGCAGATGTTGGGGGTCAGGTGATGGGTGTTGGTGCTTGGGGTTCTGGGTTCCTCTGAGAAGGAATCCCTCAGATACCAGGCTTCAGCCCAGGGCAAGGGCTCTGAGAGAGGAGAGCAAGGGACCAGAGCATCTGCCTTGACACAGCCAGGCAGTCTCAGGAAATAAGAGCAGAGCAGTTAGGGAACATTTATGTTGAGGACCTAAATTTTGGGGGGTCAGGCAGAAATAGGGGTTCAAGCAGAGCAAACAGTGAGTTTAGAGTCCTGAGAAGGAGCCACCCAGCCGGGCAGGAGGCAGATGCTGGGGTCACTTTTCTGTTCTCTCCCTGCGTCCCCCAACACCTGTCAGTGGTGACCTCCTAAGGCCTTGGAGGGAGTGAGAGCAACACCCCTGACGGCTAAGGGCTGATTGATTGACAGGTTCAGGCAGGTGCCAACTGCTCCTGGGAATAACACAGCCACATACTGCCTAGGAGGTGCTGGCACTTGCCCAGACATCTAACAGTTACCCAATTACTGATCACTCTCCCCATACGAAGACAGGCTTAGGGGTGGCTCCAGAGGATGAGGTTCCCTTGTGACCTTGTGACATGACATGGTTCTGCCCCATGCCCACCAAGGGTTCAGGCTCGGGAGGTTGTTAGTAGGAGGTGAAGGGGGGAAGTAGGTGGTGTCCTCAGTACAAAGTTGTGGCTACAGGACATGGGCACAGGGATGGGGAGAGGGAGGCACAGGGCTCCCCTGAGGAGGCTGCTCACTCCCTGTGGTTTGTCCCCCCACAACTCCTGGCTCGCCAGCGTCCACTTCATGTTACTGGTCTTCCTGAAGGTGCCCTTGTTCCTGAGCATGCTCAGTGCCGTCCTCTGGGTGAACCGGCCTCAGAGGCGCCCTGTGGAGATGCAGCTTGAGCCTGATTATGAGAACCTGCCCCTTTGATGCTGTCCACACCCACCCAGGAACTCTGCCCTCCGATGCTGGTTATGACCCCTAACCAATAAATTCATGGTACCATATGTCTCTGTGTCCACTTGTGTGTGTTTGTGCTCTCACGCCCCCCTTGACAAGTGCCATCTATAATCTGCCCCCCAATCTTTGCCGCCCCCCACATCACACGCGCAACATCGCCGGGACCTCCCACAGTCGTCCAGATTCACTTTCTCAGTTGCCCATACTCCGGTCAGTGTTGACGTGAAAGTGCCCGAGCAGCCAAGTGTCCATCTCAGCAGAGATTCAGGGCACCGGGGCTGCTGTGTGTCAGATGGCAGAATCCTTACACTCATACCCCCCACTTCACTCTGTAAGGAAATGCAGAAATAGGTACTTACAACCAGCGGCCAGTTCTGTCTCATGGACCCGGGGCTGGGAGCCCAAGACCAGGTGAGCACAACTGGCTACTGCTGGAACACACAGACGGCCCAGGTGCTGGCTCTGGCCCAGCTCACCTGGCAAAATGGCGGGGTCTCCAGGCTCCTAGGTCTTATCAGGTGACATTAGGGTCTCGACCATGTGTGCTGGGGGATGTGCTGGGTGAGTCTGTTGGGTTTCGGTCTCCATGCTTCAGGTCCCTCAACATCCTTGAAGTCCCTATGCTGAGAGTATGAAGGTGTCTGTGTCAGCAAGATGGCTTTTGGGAGCGCCTAAGAGTTACATCCATTCTCGTCAGGAGCCACCAACCGAAAATGGGACTGAAGTTCATGTTTAGCCCCCAGACTCCCATGTTGGAGAGCAGTCACCCCTGATCAGTGCCTGCGTCCCTCGTAGACAATCGGTGAGCTAACGGCTTCTTCAGGTCTGGGAATTATTCTAGCAAACTAGTCAAACCCAAAGAAGGGTCCCTAGACTTTCCGTCTATAGCCAGCGGATCCGACGAGAGCCAATACCCTGGACTAGCAGCTGGCATCTGGGGACATGGGCGGGAGGGACTGTTAGGGCTGAGTTAGTGGCCGACACTCAGCAGGTGCTGGAGCATTGCTTGGTGGGTGAGGAAGCCACACCCGCCACACACACACTGGACCAGTGACCAGCCGCTTAGGGGAACACATCAAACCTGATCATCCCACTCTTACTCCCTAGACCCCACTTCTCGCTCACAGACAGTCTCTCCACCCCCACCCCCAGAGGCTCCCTCACTCCAGATCACCTCACAGCCCAGCCAGCTCAGGGAACATCTCTCATGGCCTCATCCTGAGAACATGATGAAGCTGAGGGTTAGACAGGCCCCGCACCTCTAGGTCCCTGGTGCCCAGGATAAGGCTGATGCTGGTATCAAGAGAAAAAAGACAGATCAGAAATTGAGAAACAGTCTGTGCTTTTTCCGGGGCACCTTCCGGTCTAGACTCCCCTACTCCCCTCCCCCCGCGGCAGGTGGTGGGTTGGAGATTAGCAACATCTGTCCCGTGTACACTAGTGTGTGTGGGGGGGAGGGGGTCTAAGCCTGGCACTGAGCAGGGCCACTGAGAGAGCACAGCACCAGACGTCCTGAGCACTGAGACCCCCAACACACCCCTGTGTCCATCCTGAGTTCCCACAGGGGCTCCCTGAGTTAGGGCCCAAGTGCAGGCTGGCAAGCTGGGCACATCCACCCCCATGGGCTCAATACACCCGTGAACTAGTCGGGGTTCTCTGGAGAAACAGCCCTGAGAGCAGACTCAGGACCTCCTGGGCATGAGGATGAGGAGATGCGTGTGAGGAACCGACACGCACCGTCACGGGGGCCGAGGAGCCGCCATCTTGTGTCTCGCAGCTGAGACCCAGGGAGCCGGTGATGCTGAAACAGTGTCCACAACGAGCCCTGAAACGCTGAGACCCGGGTGTGGACAGGCTCACCCTGACACCGTGTGCTGGAAGCACCAGCACAACCGGGACCCGGTGCACACACAGGACACCCCAAACCTGGGCACGTGCACAGACACAAGCACAGGGACCGGGGCTGTGGCCACTCAAGGGGCAGTGCCCGTGCAGGTCACCGTCTGTGGTTTCTCCACCCACGTGCACAGCTGCAAGAGGTCTGAGGGTTTAAGAAGCTTTCAGAGCAAGAAGACACTGGCCCCTGCTGGCCAGAGCTGGCCCTGCTCTGCCCTGGGAGATGTCCAGGTCATGGGTTCATGGAGAGGACCCCAGGGTTTATCAACCGTAGGGTTTATCTGCCACGAGGTTCGTGCCTCACGGAAGCAAAGAGCTGAGTGACTCCCCCAGTCGGCGTCCCCCGGTCAGTGGAGGGCCGGTCTCCTGTCAGCAGCAGTGCCCAGGACAGCAGTGATGTTCAGGAGCGGTCGCCAGGAGCTCACCACCAACACACGGCAGAGACGCCAGGTCCAGGGCCTTTGGGGCCATCAGGGACGTCAGAGCCTAGACGGAGCCCGGTCTTTGCAGAGGTCTCGGCTCCTCCTCGGGGGTCAGTCCCTGCTGATGCAGCTGCTGGACCTTCCCTCTCCAGACAGGAATGGATGCTTCCCTTCTCCTCCGGGCTGGAGCAGGTCTTGCCTGCAAGCTCTTTCCCAAGCCCCCTGGCGCCTCCTTCTCCGGGTTCTCACATCTTTCCGAGGCTCCTTCTTGGGGTTTCTTAATACCCGTCCTTCCTCTGGTCCTGCCTCTCCGTGACCGTCCTGTCTCCTCTCGGAGGCCCTAGCTCCATCACCCTCCGGGGTCCACCCTGGGGTCACTCCTGGGGTTGGAGGATCATCCGCTTGACATCTGGGAGCACGGTGGCGGCCATGATTGGGTGTGGAGGAGACCACTGCCTCTGACCAGTTCTTGCCGGGCACAGTGTGACCTGGACTCAGCCTGTTCCCTGCAAGTTCCAGGGTGAACTGAAACCCACGACACTGATGAGCAGAACATGAGCCATCGGCAGCCAAGACTCAGGGACACAGGTGCGTCGCCTCATGGCCTCAGCAGCTTCAGTGGGTCGGACGACTGACCTGGAACAGCCAAGAGCACAGCTGTGTCATCAGTGACAACGTGACAGGGTCTGAACCTTGCAGGTGGAGAGCACAGCCTCAAGCACCTGTATTCTGCACCCCCAGCAGGAGGGGAGTTGAGAGTCTGCATCACGTCAGCCGACAGCTGGGCCTCTGCTCCCACCCTGGACAGACTCACCTTTGCTCTGTCACAGGCTGGGGCTCCGCAACCCCTGCTCACAAGGGGCCAGGCTGGGCCACCCGCTCCTCCTCCCCCTGAAGCAGAGCCCCCAGCAGGAAGGCCCAGGCTGACGAGCTACTGGGGACATGGCCCTGGGTCCCGTCCGGACGCCCGGCTCTCAGTGCTCAGGCTGGCCGCTCGGGCTCCTCCTCAGCCCAGCAGAGACCCTGGAGCACTGGGGCCCGAGGAGGCGGGAGCTCGGGGGGGGGACCCCCCAGGGAGAGGAGAGTGAAGCTGAGGGAAGCAGGTCGGGGGGCAGCGGGGCTCAGACCCTCCGTCATCCGAGTCATCAGCAGAGACGCTGAGCAGAGATCATTCCCATCAAACACATCATCCGGGTATTAGATGAGAAGGTGAGAAGACGCAGGCAAACGGCAGACAAAATCTACCAAATCACAAGCAAATGAGCAATTCTGGAAAATGACTAGAAACTTGGGGAAAAAAGAAGAGACACAAAGCGTTGATCCAAAGAGGAAAGAGGAGGCAGGACAGGAGGGAGAGGCCTCAGAGTGTGGGGGCAGCGGTGGTGAAGTCAGCTGGAGGGCATCAGACAGGCAGCTTTCTGCAGAAGAGGCCACACACATTGGGAAATAAGCACTGATCTAGAGGAACCTTCCAGATCGACCAGGTAGATAGTAAACGCCGCTTCTCCTTCCTTCTAATTGCATCATAGTGCCCTCTGCTCAGAGAGACTAGGGGCCTGGGAGGAAGGGGCAGCAGGTCAGGCTCAGGGGTCCAGTCTCTGGCTCAGAAAGGGGGTGTCTTACTCTGGGGTGGGGTGATGGAAGAGATTTCAGTTGGTACCTCCGTGAGTCTGAGGAGAACCTGGCACTGCTTTCTCCCAGGAGTAAGTCCACTGCGTCTCTCCCCTCCCTTCTGCCTGCATTTTCTGTCTCTAGCGAAACTCCCCACCCAGCTCTATTGTCTCTTCCTGCCAGGACCTCCAAGTTCCTGCTGGCAAGAGCTCAGCCCTCTCCCTTTCTTCCCATCTGTACAAAGCTCTTAATTCTCACATCTTAATTCAGTGTCCCAAAGAACACACCCATCTTTCCAAATATGTGAAAAGAAGTGGTGCAGACAAAGGAAGTGGTAAGAGAGAAGTTGAGGGGAGATTCTCCAGGTCCCTGTGGCTCTTGAGGCAGAGTCAGGGGTCACATCTGTCCCGGCTTCCAGTGCGTGAAGGGAGCCGGAGCCTGTGGTCTGCAGGATGGGAGACAAGACCGTGTGCCTGCTGCCCGCCCTGCTCCTGCTCACGGTCCCAGGTGAGGGGGCTGGGTCCGGGGAGCTGTCAGCTGAAGGGCTGGGGCAGGACACTGGGCTCTGTGGGGGGAAGGGCAGGCCAGGGAACAGGCAGGGCCCATCACTGGTGCAGACGCTCACTGAGAGGGACCCAGTGTCTGCTCTCACAGGCTCTGGGCCGGGTGCTGAGACAGACAGCCCAGGACAGGGCAGAGATGCCCCTGCGGGCAGAGTCTAGCTCCCCGCTGTGAACAAGTCAGGAGGGACCCCTGAGCTCTTCTCAGGGGCAGAGCCTCAGCTGGCTCAAGCAACTGGGGGCTGAAGCCTCAAGGTGGCTCAAGCATCTGGGGGCTGAAGAGGCTCCAGGATCTCAGCCTCTAAAAGCTCGCAGCTTGTTCTGGGTAAGTACCCAGCTGCTGTGATTGACTGGACGGCAGCTGAGCTCGTCTACTGCTCTCTCGGGGCCTCAGTTCTTTTGTGTGAAATGACACGTCGCACTAAACTATGGAAAGGCTTAATTCTCAAGGAAGCCAAACCCCATCTCCCCAGGAGCCCAGGAGGTCCTACCTGACACCCTCCATTTAGGGGGGTTGGTGAGGGGCGATTCCAGCCCCTGCTGCTGCTCATGCTGCCCAGGTCTCTGAGCCCAGTACCATAGTCAGGGTGAGTGATGGTTCCTACAACTCTCCGCCCTACTCTGAACCCAGCAGAAGGGGTGCTCATGGCCCCCGAGTCTCCAGTTCAGGCTCCTTTTCTTGTCTTGCATCCAGCTGTCTGCACAGCCAGGACAGCCAGAGACGCTCCACTTCTCCTTCTGCACCAGCGTCTGAGGAGTGAGGAGTGAGAGAGATGACTCCGAGGCTCCGTTCTCCACCCTGAAAATCACTGAAAGACACAAACAAGGCTCGGTCTGCTGTTAGGGCTGAGAGTGTTTCCATGGCTGGTCACTACCTGTAATTCATTCTACTGCATGAGCCAAGGCATGAAGCTGAGCCGTCTCCCACTGTCTCAGTAAGTAACCGTCTCCAGCATAACTGAAAGAAACTGTCCACAGAAATAAAAAGCATAAAGAAAAGATGAAAAATTAGCAATAAATAAATGGATTGTAACCCACAAGCTGCTCTGTCTGGGGCAGGTTTCTCAGCAGAAACTACAGGCCAGAGAGATCAAGACAATCTTCAAGGTGCTGAAAGGGGTAAAAAGCTCCTGGAATCCCCCGTCTATCAAGATTCCCTTCAGCAATGGAGGCGGAAAGACGTAAGCAAACAGCAGCCCAGAGACTTCATCCCTCCCTCTCTGCCTTCCAGGGTGTCCTGGGGGAGCTCTTCCACCTGGAATGAGGACAGGCTGATCAGTAACATCGAGACTTTCCAAAATATAATTATGAGCTGGGCCATTGTACATTTTAAGCTATGAGCTTCCATGTGTGATTTCAGCTTGTTAAAATACTTTACCTTTTCGCTGTGAGTCTTTGCTCACTGCTGTCTTAGAGGCACATTTCCGAGTTTCTGGACAACCGCAAACGCTTCTTGTGTTTCTGGTGCTGGTGTCTAGTTTGCTCGTATTGTACTTAGTGAACATGCTGATCATCCGATCCTCAGATTCCGACAGACACTTCATGGCAGAGCTCGTGAGTGGTCAGCTTTGGTGAGTCTCTCGTGAGGCTGCAGAACACTGTGCCTGGACCTGTGAGGTGCACGTGGCCACTAGTTCACCTAGTCCAGCTCAGTCCACGGTGTGGCAGCCACAGCGTGTCCCATGCCGGAAACGCATCTGCAGAGCCTGCATCTCTGTGGCCGGGCTGCTTGTGGATCAGCAAATGTAGAGAAATTTAAAAGGTCTCATTTAAGTCATTCCAGGGGCTCTGAGGGCCTCAAGCGCAGGACTAACTGGACACGCCGAGCAGCTGCTGTGGTCGTAGGCCAGGTGGAGGAGAGAGGAGTAAATAAGACTCTCAGGGTCTCTCTCACCCTCGCTTGAATCATTTCCATCAATTCAATAAAAATGTGGAAACACCAAGGGCCGAGAAGGGGCTGTTGTGTTTATACGGAGCTTGTCTGACGAGACCATGTTTCTTATCTGACGAGACCATGTTTCCAGGATCTGCCATGAGAACCCGCAACGGTCAGTGGGGACACGGCCCCTGTGTGATCCAGACCCACAGCCCGTGGGGACCACGAGCCGCACAGGTTTGTGGCATACAAGGTGTTCCTCCTGTGGAATCCCTAGGAACCTAGTCACTCGTAGGAACAGCCTTTCCCCACCAGGGGGCGTAGGGATTAGCAGGACAAACAGCAGCTTCCCCTGGAGAGGTGGGTCGCTGGGGTTCACCACCCACCAGAGGGAATAACACAGGAAGGGCTGCAGGGGAAGTCGCTGGGATGTAGAGATGCTGACTGGGGGGAGGTGTGAATCTAGGGGGGTTATGGCTCAGCGTCAGCATTTTTGTCCTTCTGAGACCTGCAACTGTGGCTCAGGTGGTGTCCGGCTGGCTCTGGCCCAGGGGAGGTGTGGGGGACACAGTGTGTCTCCTGAGAGGTTTCTCCCTCCATGTCGGTGCTCAGCTCATTGCCTGTGTTGACGGGAGCCAGTCGCCATGCAGGAGGCCCTGCGCTCGGGTGGGCGTCACAGGCGCACAGATCTGTTTTCCAGGTGCACACTCATCTGCTGTCACGAGTCCAGTTGCAGTGACCATCTGAGACTGGAGCTTGTTGACTGTGTCGTGTTGCTATGAGCCAGGCCGGGAGCCCTACAAGAAGTGGTGGTGTCGAGGGTCTGGCTGGAGCAGCTGCAGGATCCTTGTTCAAACCACTGGTCAGAGCAGGAGGTGCAGAAGGGCCGCGTGTCCATCAGGGACCATCAGAAGAGCCGCACGTTCTCCGTGACCATGGAGGACCTCAGGCTGGACGATGCGGACACTTACTGGTGTGCAATTGAGAGAACAGTCACTGACCTTAGGGTCCAAGTTCAAGTGACCGTTCTCCCAGGTAAGAGCAGGTGCCTGTGTGGCTGCGTCTCTGCAGGGCCGCTCTGCCCTGGCCCCTCGGGCCCCTGTCCAGGGACCACTGTTCCTCAGACTGACCTGTCGCAGAGGGGGTGGGGTCTCACCTATGGGTGCTGGGCGGGGGTTTCTCTCTCTGCTCCCGGCTCCTGGGCCCCTCCTGGTGGGGAGGCAGCCTCTGAGGCACTGTCTTCTACACAGCTCAGGCCTCTGTTTCCATCACAGAGTCAGATGCTGGCCCTGTACAGCCCACTGGCCATAGAGACCCACTTCCATGCGACCAGACACCCCAATTCCTGCCTGGGCTTCCTGGGACCTCCCTGCCCTTCCTGGAGTTTGGGGCTGAAATCATAGCGACTCCCCACCCCCATCCCCTGTCCGATCTCGGGGGCAGAGGCCGGCTGGGTCAGGGCTGGACCAGGTGCTGGGCTGCAAAGGCCACAGGGCACCAGGCTGCGCCCTGGGGCTGGGATCCCAGCAGGCGCGTCTCTGCGCTGCACACAGGGCTCCTTTCCTGGGACCTTGCCGAGCGCAGGCTGCGGGGAGGGGCCGCTTCCGGGCCCAGCCGGGGTGAGGCGGTCTGTCTGGGGCTCC
>PVHY01035062.1:0-10040 GCA_004024945.1 Uropsilus gracilis
ACAGTGACTCGTGCCTGTAAGCTTCAGCCTATGAAGCGGCCGGGGCTAGGGATCGTGGTTCGAGTCCCGCCTGGGTCCCGTAGTGAGACCTAGTTCCAAAAAATAGCTGCTTAATTGCTTGAGTCTGTGGTACCCCGGGCAACGAGAGCCTGCGGTTCCACAGGCAAAATTAGCGAGACCTAATCTAAAAAAAAAAAAAGAACAAAGTTAGAGGGCTCACCTGTCCTAATATCCTAATATAAAGACACATTGATCTAAAAAGTGTGGTACAGGCAAAAGGATGGGCAAACAGACCAATGAAATAGAACTAAGTCCAGAAACAAACCCACATCCATGGTCAATTGATTTTTCATAAGAATGACAATAACATTCACTGGGAGAAAAGTCTCTTTAACAAAGAGCTGCAACAACTACATATCTACATGCAAAGAATAAGTTGGATTCTTACTTCACATCATATACAAACATTAATTCAAAGTAGATCAAAGACCTAAATGTAAGAAGTAAAACTTTAACACTCTTAGACATAAGAATAGAAGTAAAATTTCATGGTCATGGGTTTGGAAGGGGATTCTTAGATATAAGACGAAAGTGCAACCAACATCAAAGACAAAATAGATAAATTGGACTTGGTCAAAATTTTAAAATGTATTAATAAAAAAAACTATAATCAAGAGAGTGAAAAGACAGCCTATAGCATAAAATATTTGTGAACCATCTGAGTCTAATCTGCAGACTATCTAAAGAACTTTTACAGCTAACAACTAAAAGACAATGAACCCAACAGAAATTTCCCCAAGGCCAGGCAGAACCCTGGGGGCTGGAGCTGGGAGAGAGGATTAGTAGGCCCTGATCCAAGCCGGGCTGGGAGCAGTTTGAACTGCTAACCAGAGTGAGGAGATCCGGGCACTGAGGCTCGTGCTTCAGCCTATGAAGTGGCTGGGGCTAGGGATCACGGTTCGAGTCCCGCCTGGGGCCCATAGCGAGACCTAGTTCCAAAAAACAGCTGGGTGTGGTGGTGTGCGCCTGTCATTCCAGCTACCTGGGAAGCTGAGGCTGGGGATTGCTTGAGTCTGTGGTACCCTGGGCAACAAGAGCCTGTGGTTTCACGGGCAAAAACAGCGAGACCTAGTCTCAAAAAAAAAAAAAAAAAAAAAAAGTGAGGAGAGGAGCTAGACTAACCACCAGGCAAAGTTCGCTCCAGCGGTGAACGCCTCACCCACCGCCATTGGTCCGAACTGTATGGCAGATGTCCGAACTGTATGGCACAGAACCAGCAACAAGTGACAGAAAGGTTCCTGGAGAAGCATACCACATATCTGCCTGACAAGAAATTCCCAACTCGCTCGGCCTATCTGCCTTAGCTATTCCTGGAGATCTGAAGAACCTCATCTGTTGCTGTCCAGGAGTGCAAGTCTGCACCCAGGAACAAAGGACATAGTTCTAGAAAAAGAAAAGACCAGTGGGCCAAACATAGACCAATAGCTTGCAGCGAGAGGAGTTGGAGTTGCCAGAGGGGGAAAGGGAGTAGGGGGATAAGGTGGGGAATAAGGGGTACAGTACAACCATGCAAACATAGCCAATATTGTACGCTACTTATGAAATTAAAAAATAAAGAAACTACTATAAAAGTCTAGGTGAAAGCAGCGGGGACAGTAAGAAATGGATCTAAAGCTGGGCGTAGTGGTGCATGCCTGTAATCCAAGCGCTGGGAGGCAAGAGGCCAGGGATCGCTTGAGTTCGCGGGATCAAGACTATCCCGGGGAACATAGCGAGATCTAGTATCAAAAAAATAAAAAGAAAAGAAAAAGAAATGGATCGGAGCGACATTTAGAAGAACTGACACAGAACTCAAAAATGAAATGAATGTTGTACAAGGTGAGGAAGAAGGAAGAGTCGGGATTTTATCTTAAGCAACTGAGTAAAAGAATCACTGGAGAAAAAGTAGATTTGGGAAGGGGGAACAAATTTGACAGATCATTAAAAATACGACACTTTAGAATCAGATAGAGACTTTAGAAATAAATTCAGGCCAGGCACGGTGGCGTATGCCTGTAGGTAGCAGCCTAGGAAGCCACGGCCGGGTCAGGGATTGCAGTTCAAGTCCAGCAAGACCTAGTCCCAAAAAAATAGCTGGGTGTGGTGGCACGTGGCCTATAATCCCAGCTACCTGGGAAGCTGAGGTTGGGGATTGCTTGAGTCTGTGGTACCCCAGACAATGTGAGCCTGAGGTTCCATGGGCAAAAATAGCGAGACCTAGTCTCTTAAATAGAAAAAAAAGTAGAAATAAATTCATTCTCTATCCCGATAATTAGTAACTCCATTTCTGGCATTATATAATATGGAAATTAACCAAAAGGGAAAAAATTATACAAAGATATTTAACTATGCCATTTACAATAATGCAAAGGTCTAATGTTGGCAGGATGGTTTCTTTAAAAAGTAGCTTATTAACTCTTTGGAAATGTGTATATGAAATAAAAATTTTTTAAAGAAATGATAAACTGGACAAGGTGGCATGTACCTGTAAGAGACAGCTTATGTAGTTGTGGCTGGGTCTGGGGATCGCAGTTTGAGTCCCATCTGGGGCAACACAATGAGACCTAGTCCTAAAAAAAAAAATAGCTGGGCATGGTGGTGTGCACCTGTAATCCTAGCTACCTGGGAAGCTGAGGCTGGGGATTACCTGAGTCTGTGGTGCCCCTGGCAACGTGAGCCTGTGGTTCCATGGGCAAAATAGCAAGATCTAGTCTCAAAAAAAAAGAAATTTTACAATGACCACAAATGTATTACATGCAATAATAAAGACTGGAATAGAATATATGGATGGATATAAAGTACTGAGTGTACTGATTATCCTTTTTTGAGTGTGTACGTGAAAGATAAATGTGGGATAGGCTATAAATTTATTTACAAATCAACAAGTCAAGTCAAACATCATTACCATATTTTTTTGAGACTAGTTCTCGCTATATTGCCTGAGGTAGTCTCGAACCCACAAACTCAAGTGATCCCTAGCCTCAGCCTCCCAAGTACCTGGGATTACAGGTGCACGCCACCACGCCCAGCTTTTTTTTTTTAGAGACTAGGTCTCACTATGTTGCCCAGGGTAGTCTCAAATCCATGAACTCAAGTGATTCCTAGTCTCAGCCTCCCAAGTAGCTGAGATTACAGGCATGTGCCACCATGCCCAGCTCATCATTATCATTCTTAAAAATCAAAGGATTTAGCAGAAGGAAGGTGCAGACACAGAGAAGCAGAGAAGCTGGAGGCTTCAGACCTGCTTCGGCCATGTGCGGGAGCAGGGCAGGGAAGGAAGCCACACTAGTGAGCTTCTTCTTGGTCCAGGGTGAGGAGCATGAGGAAGCATGTTGGAGAGACTTGTAACTTGTGTAAGTGGACTTGGAAATTTGGTAATTGAAATCTTGGTTTAACTTTGAAACTGTAAAGCTTGGAAATTGTCTGGAGATCTAAAGAGATCTGTTGTGCTGCTGTTCTCACTGTGAGATGTCTGAAGTGCTTGCTGTTGCTGAATCAAATGAGTTTTGCTGGATTTTCAGCCATTTTGGAGTTGAAGCTAAAAGAATGCTGGAGCTGTGCCTTTTGGAGAATTGATGATGCCATACTGGTTTTCCTCATTGGATCTGAATCTCCTGCTTTTAAAAAAGGATTGATGATGTCATCTTGAGACAATGCCATCTTGGTTTCTTCTAGCTTGGAGTGGAGGTATGTCTTTGAAGAAGGAGTGGCAGTTCCATCTTGGCTCCTTCATCTGACTTAAGGTGGGGCAGCTGCCATTTTGAGTATGCACATGGCTGAAGGCCATGCCACATGTAGACTTTTGGACTAGAGACTGAACTGGTGGGTAGGATTACCAAAGGGGTTCCTTGTACCCCTCAGTGACTCTTTTCTAATTTGTCTTTTAAAAAGTAAATTTGTTTTTGCCTCCCTAAAAAAAAAAAAAATCAAAGGATTTAATTCCTACCTGGGAAATGACAGAAGTCAGAGATGCATTTATCACCACAACACCATCTCTTAGAGTTTTTACTACATGGTAAGATCCATTTGGTGTGGTTAGCTGCTCTTCAAAGTACTCCTGTAGAAACTGGTACATAATCCTGAGATTCTGGAAATCAGTCCAACAGGAACACAATTTTGAAGAGATGCTTTGCCCCCCCCCAAAGCCATCTTAATCCCAGAGCATAAAAACAAACAAAACAAAACAAACCTCTGTATTCCTTTATCTGGGAATAAAGAAATAAAAACAAAATCTTAGCTCTCCTGAATGGAAATTCTAAGTTGTACCATGTAACTTACATGGTACTACTAGTTTTTGAAAGTTCTATTAGTGGAAAGTAATCAGAAATAAGTTATGCAAAATTTCACATAATTTGTGTCATTCTATAAGTTAACAGTTCTCAACATGGAAAAATGGTTACTAGATAATAAGAACAATACTCCACGTCTGCTGTTCATACAACTACTTACACCACACAAAACTGTGGTAACCATCTCTGAAGTGAAGCGTAGAATAAGGATCCCCTCCAAAGTGCTAACAATGGTCTTCTTTTCAACCCACTTCTATAATTCTGACCAAATTATATATTGTATTTCTGGTTTAGCATTCCTTAAGGACAACTATTTGAAATAAAAAATAGTGACTTGTATTTCCAAAGATAAAATTTGGAAGGAAAAAAAATAGAAGGCTTTCCAACCAAAAAGATAAACCACTTAAGGAATTACTCATTCAAGGGGCTAGAAAAATACTAAAGAGAAACTCACATCTGAAATATAAACCTTCATACCACTTTTATCAAACACTTCCACTGTGGCAATATACACCTGTCCAACTTCTAGACTCCATCGATCTCCAGGTTGGACTGTGAATCCTATACACAAATCAAGAAACAAAAGTAAAATAAATAAGCCAACATTTTCTATAATGAATTTAAAAATATAAACCTTAATAAAACCATTCAAAGGGCAAAAATAGCTAATAGAAAGGTTTCCAGAATAGATTCTTTAGTTCCTGCTATCAAATTACATAAGAATTTGGGTTTCTAAGACCTTTGTTTCATTTACTTTTGACAGGTATAAAGAAATATTCTCATTTATATCTATATGTAAAAATAAGGGCCAGGCATGGTGGCGCAGGCCTGTAGGTGGCAGCCTAGGAAGCCACGACCAGGGCCAGGGATGGCGATTTGAGCCCCGCCTGGGGCACGTAGCGAGACCTAGTCCCCCAAAAAATAGCTGGGCATGGTGGCACATGCCTGTAATCCCAGCTACCTGGGAAGCTGAGGCTGGGGATTGCTTGAGTCTGTGGTACCCCAGACAACGAGAGCCTGCGGTTCCACAGGCAAAAAATAGTGAGACCTAATTGCCTAGACCTCGGTGGGGAATGGTGTCTGAGGGAAGGAGTGAGGATTGCAATCAAGATAATCAAGACGATCTCTTGGGCAGGAGGGCACAGCAGCTTTTCTCTTGATCCGCTGGCCATGAGTTTATTTTTCATATAGCTTTTATACAATTCATGTAACACAGTTCAGCATTTACAATAGTCTTTTGCTTGAGGTCAGTTATGCTGGAGGCTAGCTTTCTATAGGGGTCCGCCTATCCAGGATAGATGGCAATCACCAGACTCTCTATAGGATGCCTTTTTATATAAAGTGATAGTATACATGGCTTCCTGATAGCTATGCTTTACTCCAGTGGGCAAGAATTTAGTTCCTCATATTTGTGAGGATTTGTTCAGTAGGTAACCTTCTTTTGCCTTCCATACCTAGTTCAAAAAAAAAAAAAATCACAAATTTAGGTTCTTATGATCAGGCAATACAGTCACTTCTGTCAGTCAAACTCATTGTTTTATAGAGGCTAAGAAAGAATGTACTTTCAGGGGTGATCTCTATATGGCTTAAGAACATTAGGATGTTTTTTCCCTTGTATAAGTCTCTTTTCCTGATGCAACATTGAAGCATGGGTCTTCCTAATTTTCCAAAATCTGTTTCAAGATATTTCACTCTTGCAGAGAGCATTTAACTAAAAACAATGGGAGAAAACATGTCAGAGAAGAATGAATTTAAAAAATAAAGATTAAAGAAAGTGTTCCCATTTTTAATACACCTATTTTAGTGACGTGGTTTCAGCTATTCAGTTTTCTGAAGGTAATTATCTAAAAATACCTAAATATCCAGGTTCTACGACATATATGGTGCAATTTGGTAGTCCGGACACAAATCGCATATGAACATCTTAATTTTTGCTTAAGGAAATCATGAACGATAGTTGGATGAAAACAGAAATCTGAACTGCCCAAGTGAAAAAAATAGGCCCACAAACAAAATTCTATTTTTAATTACCATCTGGAAAGCAAAAATAAATATGCATACTTCTAAGAAAAGTCTGAAAGACTCAGTCATCACGGAATTTGGGTGTTTTTGAATTTCAAATTCCAAGACAATGAAATGAGAGAAAAAAGATCATGCTCCCTGTTTTTAACATACGCACATCTCAGAGATACCGCTGGCTCTGCTTCAGACCCTTTCAAAACGCGATGAAACGAATCACACAATCTTTTTTTACTTCCCAGTGCATATAAAAGTTATATTTCTACTGCTCTATAGTTTATTAAGTATAAAATAGCATGATGATTAAACAAAAAACAAACAAAAAACAATGTACATACCTTAATTAAGAAATACTTTATTCAGCCGGGCACGGTGGCTCATGCCTGTAAGCTTCAGCCTATGAAGTGGCCAGGGCTAGGGATCGCGGTTTGAGTCCCGTCTGGGGCCCGTAGCGAGACCTAGTTCCAAAAAAATAGCTAGGCATGGTGGCGCGCACCTGTAATCCCAGCTACTTGGGAAGCTGAGGCTGGGGATCGCTTGAGTCTGTGGTACCCCGGGCAATGCGAGCCTGCAGTTCCACGGGCAAAAATAGCGAGATCTAGTCTCAAAACAAAAAACAAAAACAAAAACAAAAAAACCTTTATTCAGCCTGGCACGGTGGCTCGTGCCTTAAGCTTCAGCCTATGAAGTGGCATGGGCTAGGTTCCAGTCCCGATCAGGGCAACACAGCGAGATCTAGTCCTAAAAAGTATATGGGTGTGGTGGGGACCGCCTGTAATCCCAGCTACCTGGGAAGGTGAGACTGGGAATTGCTTTGAGTCTGTGGTACCCCAAGCAACGTGAACCTGCAGTTCCATGGGCAAAAACAGTGAGACCTACTCTCAAAAAACAACAGCAACAAAGTGGTATCTCTCTGACTGAAAGAAATAACAGTGGTAGCAGAGGGACAGCAAAGGATACAACTTGCCCTCCAGGATAGCAACTTGCTTTGGGCTCTGCAGACAATTCTAAAAATTACTAGTTGGTTTTCTATGATCTGCAGCAAATCCTTCATACCACAATATTTTCTTTCTGCCACAAACATTTATCTAAATCACATACTCATCACACAATCCACTATCCCCTTCAGTTATTTTGTTGTTGTTTGCTTGCTTTTCTTTTTGTTTCTGTTAATGTCTTCTTTTCCATATTTTTCTCCTCCTCTAGTTAAATTTTAATAGTACATATTTGTTCTGTTATTGGTACATATAGAATCTTATTAGGAATATACCTCCCTCTCAAATCCAAAAGCTAAGAAATTAGCTGGACACAGTGGTGCATGCCTGCAAACGACACCCTATGGAAACATGGCTGGAAATGGGGATCGTGGTTTGAGTCCTGCCCAGGGCAACATAGTGAGATCTAGCTCAAAAAAAAAAAAAAAAAAAAAAAAAGCTTGGCGTGGTGGTGCGAGCCTGTAACCCCAGCTACCTGGGAAGCTGAGGCTGGGGATTGCTTGAGTCTGTGGTAACATGAGCCTCTGCAGTTCCACGAGCAAAAATAGCAAGACCTGCCGGGCACGGTGGCTCATGCCTGTAAGCTATGAAGTGGCTGGGGCTAGGGATGGTGGTTCGAGTCCCGCTCGGGGCAACACAGTGAGACCTAGTCCCAAAAAATAGCTGGATGTAGTGGTGTGCGCCTGTGGTACCCTGGGTAACGTGAGCCTGCGGTTCCAAAGGCAAAAAACAGCAAGACCTAGTCTAAATAAATAAATAAATAAATAAATAAATAAATAAATAAATAAATAAATAAATAAATAAATAAATAAATAAATAAATAAATAAGGAATACATGCTCCTGTTTTACAGTCTGTGCAGTTGCTATTTCTTCTTCCTGGAAGGAATGGATATCTACATAGCTCATCACTCCAATATCATCTTAGAAGAGAAGTCTCTAACTACTCTGAATAAAATAGCAGTCTCTAGCCACAGTGCTTAGAACAATGTTGAGCATAAAGGAAGATTATAATAGATACTTGCTTGAATTAGTAAATTTTGTTTAGATTTTTTTTTTTTTTGAGACTAGATCTTGCTATTTTTGCCCGTGGAACCACAGACTCACATCGCCCGTGGTACCACAGACTCAAGCAATCCCCAGCCTCAGCTTCCCAGGTAGCTAGGATTACAGGCGCAAGCCACCATACACAGCTATTTTTGGGGGACTAGGTCTCACTGTGTTGTCCTGGACGGGACTCAAACCGCGATCTCCAGATCCTGCCGCGACTGCATAAGCTGTTGCTTACCGGCATGGTGTCCGGCCCCAGATTTGGATATTCAAACATATGAAGTACTTCTAAATCAAATACAGAAATGGAGTGTAAATATTTCAGTTTTTTGTGAATAAAATATCCATTTTGCTTTCATAAACCATAACAAGTTCTATGTATCTTGGCATTCATGATCTTACAGAGCAGGTTTAATAAACCTTAAAACCTGAGTTAACAAATATTAATCATCTACTATAGATAATACCACCTTTTCTCAGTTATTCATGTAAAAATAGGAAAGAATAAATTTAATAAAATTTACACATAAGCCAGGAGAAAGATAAATACCAGGTTGTGTCACTTTTATGTGGAATATAGAAAAATCAAGCAAAGGATCAAACAAAGATAAACTATAAAAGCAATCCTTGAAAACCAATCATAGATTTGAGAATTACAAGGTGGGAAGGGAAGAGGGAGGGGTCAAAGGGGAGAGATAAGAATGGATGGATTATGGCAGAGGACTATGGGCATTTTGATGGTGGGAGAGTTGTTACAATTGATAGGGTGTGTTACCCCTCTCCCCATTGTTTTTTAAGATTGCAGATTTTAAGGACAGATGCTAAAATGTGAGAATTACCTTGGTTGGAATTTTTTTTAGGGAGAGATGCAGGGGGAAAAAAAAGTAAAATGGTTAAGGTAAAACAGGTTTTTTGGAAGGCGGGAAATTAGTGTATATAAAGGGAAATTAGTGTATATTAGTGTATATAAAACAGGTTTTTTGGAAGGCGGGAAATTAGTGTATATAATTAGTGTATATAAAGTGTATATACACTAATATATATATTAGTGTATATAGTGTATATAAAGGGAAGTTAGTGTATATAAAGATTTGGATTTGGGTCTTGATTTAGATGCAATATAGACATTGGATAGAATGAGAGGTTTAATGTAGGAGAGATGTGAATCGGCCATCTTGTAAAGATGTGAGCCATGTGGACATGGCCAGGTCTGGGGGCCTGTAGCCTTTGGCTGACCCAGGCTAGCAGCATGTATGCTAAATGCAGTTAAAGAGTTTGCAGATTTAAACTCTGTGTTAGAGTATGTTTTGCTGAGTTTAACTGGTGTCTGGAAGAGACCGTGCAAAAGTTAGGCCTAAAAAAAAAGTAAACTTGGCTGGGTTTGGTACCATGAAGTTTTTGCTACTTGACGGTGACAAGGAGAACACAGCATGAAAGACAAGGAGGAGCAAGCTAAGGCAGCAGCCAAAGAAACATGCCTTTAAAGCCAGGCATGGTGGCTTGTGCCTGTAAGCTTCAGCCTATGAAGCGGCCAGGGCTAGGGATCACGGTTCAAGTCCTACCTGGAACCTGTAGCGAGACCTAGTTCCAAAAAAATAGCTGGGCGTGGTGGCGCGTGCCTGTAATCCCAGCTACCTGGGAAGCTGAGGC
>PVHY01035063.1:0-10029 GCA_004024945.1 Uropsilus gracilis
AGACTTAGGGCTAGGGACTTGGGAGACCATTCACCCTAGAACAAGTGGTTTGAACATGGACACAGGACCCAGATCTGGCCTGTGGTCTGAGAGGATGCCTGTTGAGGGTTGAGGGGAGGACTCTGGGGAATTCACTCCTGCGGGGGGGATGTAGGGGCAATGCTCTCTTCTTTCTTTGGAAATTGTCAGTTGGGATGTGCTATCTGGGGTGGCTGCAGCCACTGACATGTGCTGAGGGTGGAGCCAGCACTGAGGCTTGGGATGCAGAACTGCCCATTGCCCATGGCTGAGTCAGCCAAGCTTGGAGTATGCCCAGTGCTGTTCTTTGGGTTTCAATGACTTTAAGTTGAGGACTTGGTTTCCCCTCACAGTGCCATTTGAAGCAGAGACAGTCAGGAGCCCCCTGTCTCCATTTTCCTGGGCTCATGACGGGCACTCTCAGCTGCCCTTGGAGTTGGGTGGGGCCACATGGCTGAGTTCTCTCCAACTGAACATGACATCAGTGGAGGGGCCATGGGTATCTCCAGGCTGAAGTGGTGTGCTTCCTTTGCACCCTTTTCCCTTTCTAATCTGCAGGAATCTGACGTACCTGAGACCTGACCTTGACCATGCAAATGTGGGGCAGGAGCCCCAACATGGAAGGAGGCTGGGTTCCTAAATTCTGTCAGTCAGGAATGGTATTCTCAGAAAGTTACAGGAGAGAGTAGACTGTAGGTGCTTTAAGCCACTTTCTATTGGGAGTTTTTGTTATAGTAGAGAAGGTTTTATTTTGGGGAGGGGTTTGTTTTATTTTTTTATACTTTATATATATGTATATATGCATTTCACATTTTTGTATTCCCCAGGGTTACCCACCACCTCTCCTCTCTGACTGCTTCCACTCATCCCCTCCCCCCCATGTTGTATACTTTAGTTTGGTTGTTAGCTTGTTTTGACTTTTCCACCTGGCCTTTTGTTTGCTTTTCCTGTGTCCCATATATTAGTGAAACCATTTGGTTTCTGTCTTTTTATTTCTGACTTGTTTCTGCTAATATGATTTCTTCTGGGTACATCCATGATATCACAAACTCATCAAATTTATTTTTAATTGATGAGTAATATTCCATTGTGTGTATGTACCACACCTTTTTCATCCATTTATCTGTTTTGGGACATCTGGGTTGTTTACATGTCTTTGCAATTATAAATAGTGCTGCAATAAACACCTGAGTAAAAAAAATATGGAATGCTTCACGAATTTGTGTGTCATTCTGGCGCAGGGGCCATGTTAAGCTTCTCTGTGTCATTTCAATTTTAGTATATATGCTGCCAAAGCAAACACAAGAAGGTTTTATCTTAACTAGCACATCATCCTTATTCTGTGCAAGGAGGAAGGAGTTTTATTACAGCAAGCTTGATGGCAGATGTTCCCTGAAGAAGATTTTACTTTTTAGGGTCATAGATGGCTTCAAGCTCCCCTGACTGAAATAGGTATCTTAATAGCTGTCATATCCCTTTTGCAGATTCTGTTAGTAGAAGTAATTTCTGATAATATGGCTTCCTGTGGGTGGCTCATCTGGACAAAGTGAATGTTTTTATTGACTTGCTGATGCATACATCCTGCTCTGGCAGATGTCTGCTTTTGTCAATGTAATTCTTATTCTGTCAAGTTCTAGAAAGAAGGTTCAAGTGAATCTGAGGTTGGGTTTTCCCACTCTCTACAGACAACTTGGGTTCCCAGAGTCCGGTCCATGATGGACCCTCCCCTTCCTGTGCATTCCTCCATGTATCTGCTTAGTCCCACCATGGCCCTGTCACTGCCTGCCTGCCCTATTCCCCTGGGAACTCACTCATGACATGCCACACTCTGCTTCCAGTGTCTGCCCATATGCCTGGTATATCACAGAAGTTCAAAAATGTGAGTTGTATGACAAATGACTTTGGCCAAGGACAGAGATCCTTTCCAGAGCCCCAGTCCAGGTTTCTTCCAATAGGTACAGTGGGAATACTCTCCAGACATGTAAAACAAATTTTGATAAGTTGATCATGTTTCACATGAGCTAGGTAGGCCCTCCCTACCTAGTAGACCAGATGGGGTCTCACCCATAGTTTAGGCAGAGGCACTTAGTCTGTAGCTTCCTAAAGAGGAGTGGAACCAGAACAAGAAGGAAAGAAGACCAACAGAGTGATACAGCCAGCTAGAAAAGAGGGCAGCACAGTGTCTTGAGATGGGCCAGTTTTGGGATTGAATTCTGGGTCCCCATCTTTCTTGCTGTGTGACCTTGGGTAAATTACTTAGCCTCTTTGATCCTTTCCTCAGAGGGAAAATAGGAATGAGACTTAATCCTGTAGGGCTGTGAGGAAAGATGGATGCAAAAGCAGAGCGTGACAAAGCTGGCACTTGTCAGAGATGGGTCCCTTGCCTCAACATAGGCAAGTCATCTATGAGCAGACCCTCTTCCAGGGAAGGAGAACATCTGAACCTGGAGCTCAGAGACAGCCACCCTCTGCAGTCTGCCACAGAAAGCCAGTATTTTGTCTTCCAGGTTTGTGTTCACTGGGGTCCAAGGCCTGGGCAAACCCCCCTGTCAGCTGGCCTTCTGCACTCATAGCTGCCAGCTACTCAGACCAGAGAGGAAAAGCTCTCCATACTGAGAAGAGAGTGGGAGGCAGGAGCTGTGTGGGGGAGCTGCTGGCCTACCGTGGCCCCTCCACCACACCTCTTAGCTGGCCTCCCACTTGGTCCAAATTCCATGACAGGCACATGGAGCCCTGCCATGCACACTGGGAACCTGGTGGGCCTTGCCTCCCGCCCGGTCCCCTTCAGTTCATAGTGGGCAGCCACGTTCAGGGAGACTGCGCAAGAGCCGCAGGTCAGAGGCATGTTCATGGGAATCGCAGAACCCAACCGGTGGCTGTGCTTGGGGCCAGGCTTCCTTTGAGACTGTGAGGAGACAGGTCTGGCTGGCTGCCACCGGCCTAGTTCAAGCTGAGTGAGGAAAAATTACGTTTGAAGAAGGCAAGAGGATTGTGTCAAAGTAGCCTGCAGATCTCATGGCCAACCATGGTGGGGTGGGTGCCTTTTTTTAATAAGCAAAGGGAAAATGCAGCCTGTATGGTGTGTACATGTGTGTATGCATATCATACACGAGACATATATATATGCAAGCTTTATAGGGTGTGTGTGTATCATGAGATATATACATACATATATGTGTGTAGATATGTGCAAGCTTTATCGGTGTGTATGTCATGAGATATATATACGTGTGTGTATGCAAGCTTTATAGGGTGTGGCTATGAGATATATATATATATACATGTGTGTATACGCAAGCTTTATAGGGTGTGTTTATCATATGAGATGTGTATATACATGTATGTGTATATATAGGCAAGCTTTATAGGGTATGTGTATATCATATAAGATGTATATATATGTGTGTGTGTACATATGCAAGCTTTATAGGATGTGTGCGTGCATATATACACAAGCTTTATAGGGTGTGTGTATATCATATGAGACATATTCATATATGTGTGTGTGGTATATATGCAAGCTTTATATGTCAAGCCAGCAGGCCTGACATAGGGACCTCCCTGAATCCACGCAGATGCTCAAGGGGATTAGAGGCAATCTAGGACTGTTTAGAAATGCCTTCTTCCTGTAAGGATTCTGCCCAGCTCACACTGACCCTGGCAGACTGGAAGAAGCATCTGGTCAGCAGGGCCCCCTCTCCTATGGGGAACCCAGCCTGCACGCCACAGGCTAAGCCCTCTGCCCAGTGTGGTGTAGTACCCAGCTAGAGGATGGGGTTAGCAGATACCAGGTTAGCAGATAAAAGTCACCTTTTGGGTGTTAAGGCCCTGCCTGTTTCACCCTTGAATTCTTCCAGAAGAGTTCCAGAACGTTGTTCTGGTTGTCTTTTGTTGTGTAACAAAGCACCCAAAACTTAGGGGTAGACAATTCTGTGGGCCAGGAGTTCAGAAAGGGTACCCTGGGGATGACACTGGTCTGTCCCATGATGTCTGGGGCCTCAGTGGGGAAGACCAATGGCTGAAGCTGAAGAATTCACCCCCAAATGACTTCCCTGCCTGAAAGGGACACGAACCAGGACTGTCATTTACAAAGCTCTACCTGTGGCATCTCTAGCACCTGGCTCCCCTGGCTGCACAGGGCTCCCAGTGCAAGTATCCCAGGGAACAAAGCTGAAGCCGCATGACCTTTTATGACCCAACACCGGAATTTTCAGGGCATTTCTTTTGTACCTGATTGGTCAAAGCAGTCATGAGCCTGGCCAGATTTAAGGCACTCCACCCTTCAATGGGAAAGCCAGCAAGAACATTGCAGCTCTATTTTTAAAACTGCCAAAGGGTCTTCTGGGCTAGGCAGACAGAAAGGGCAGCTCTAGTACTTAATTACACTTCACCCCTTTGTCCTCTCTTTGGCTTGGGGGACATCTATTTCCACCTGGGGCTGCAGGGGAAGAGAGCCTATTAGAGCAGAATTTCTGATAAAGCAAACACCAGATTGCTAATATACACGTGAAGAGGTGAGTGGTGAACATACATGTGAACATACATGTGAAGAGGTGAGTGTAGACTGTGGAAAGCCGGGTGGTGACTACCTTCCTCCCCAAGGAAATGCCGTCACTGCCGTGACTGACCAAATCATGACTACAGATTAAATCTGACCTATGGACTCCTGGTTTATGACCCTTGACATTAATATAGGTATCAGTGTTAGAGATGGTTCAAGGCCAACACCTTTAGGAAGATTTTTTTGCTCAAAAACAGTGGAAGCCTTTTCTCCCATAAGATCTTACAGAAGCAGCACGATGCAGAACATCGGATGAAAACTGGAGTGGGTAGCCCCAGATCCCCTATCTTCCTGCTCTGTTCCTACAGTGCCCCTGTGAAGCCCAAGGACCTTAAGGAACCCAGTTTGATAAACTATCATTTTAACATCTTCATGCAGAAAAGGGGGGAAAAGACCCCAGAGTGGGATGGTACCTTCACACTGTGAGCTAATGGGAGATCGGAGTCTTGAATCCAGACCTTTTGACATGCAGACACTGGCCAGACACCTCCAGGGGGAGAGCAATAGTGTCCATGGCTCTGCACGCATGCCACCTCTTCAGTGCAGTCTGCCCTGAACCTTCCCTCTTCTCCCTTCTAGGCACTGCCCTGAAGCTATTTGTCTCTATTTCTGCTCATTCCCCAGCCTGGCTCATCTCTTGAAGGCAGGGATGATGATACCAACGGATCAGGTCAAAGAAAGAGCATCTAAAGGTCAGGGGTAGCCGTGTGCATGTGAGGAGGTAGGAGGCACTCCAGGTGTCCTTCCCAGGGACCACCTGTCCTTCTGAGACCTGGGCAACATTGTCCACTTTTGTCCTCCTCTGGTCACATCCCTCCCTCCCCACAGCCTGCACTTTAGCCAAATTCCAGGTCTGGGAATCCTCTGTCACAAATTCCCAGAAATTGCTCAAGGACCCGGAGTCTTTTTTTCTGGGTCCGTTTTCCCAAGCTGAGCAGCTGACACTGCTACGTGCACCTGAAGGCCCATGGCTGGGCAAGAAGAGCCACAGGCAGCTCTGTGTACGTGCAGAGTGTGGTTTTGTCAGCTGGGATGCCCAGGGCAAGTCCTCAAGGCCCTACAAGCTGAACGATGGAGCAGGGCAGGAAGAGCAGGGGAATTGGTCATGGCCTCTCTGGACCAGATGTTAGGGAAAGACCTGCGCACATCTAAGGCTTCCTGTGCTCTTAAAACGAAGGAAGAGTTTAGACAGAGTCCCTCTTGATCAGGAGATGAGAGGCTGCATAAAGTAGAGCTAGCAATGCTTGGGATCCGCCCAGCCAGGGTTCCAGCTTTGACTTTGCCTCCTTCTGGCTGTGTGATCTTAGAGCAGCTAATCAACTTCTCTGAACCTGCTTATGACTCTGTAACATGATGGTAATAGCAATTCTGTGCGTGTGATGATTTTGGACATATAACAATAGTCGAGGCTCTAGCACCTGCAAGGAGCGCAGTCAATATTCCTTCCTTTCCTAGCTCTGGGAATCCTGCCTTGCATACTCCTGTCTCCCTTAGAGATGGCCCTGTTTTTGTTTGTTTGTTTTTCTTCATTTAGAATTGAGGATGAAGGTGCACAAAGCCTGCTGTGCATACTGAGAAGCAGGGAGACAGCGGTTCCCTTGAGAACCTGAGAATTTCCCCACATTGGAGAAGGGGGTGAACACCTAGAACCTTCCCCGTGTTGTTGCCAGACACCTACCTGGGCATGAATGAAAATGAATCAAGCCCAAACGCATCAGGAACCCAATCTTGTCCAGGAAAATCAATAGTTTCCCTACATTACGTAATTGGTGAGTTTCCAAAAACACTGGAGGTAAGCCAATTACCCCCCACCCCCACCCCAGTGCAGCATGAAGTGAGCATCCTGGGTCAGCTGAGTCTGGTGTGCGGGTTACAAAGGTCACACACACACACACACACACACACACACACACACACACACACACAATCAACCTTGACCCCTGCTTCCGTTTTACCAAGCCCGATGAGAAATGTACCAAAGGAGCCTACTTATGGCATCACATGGGGGACCCTTTTGTGAAGCAAAGGACCCATCCATATGGGAAGAATTACTTCCAAAGTAACTTCCTAAGTAACATCTGTGTATATATTTATGATTGTCAGTGTGGGGTTTTATAATTAATGGCTTTTTGAAAGACCAAGGCATGCCTATACCTGACCCAAGTGTACGGGTAGATGGCTCCAGAGTACTTTTCACACATTTGTACCTATTGGTTTTCATTCAGACCTTTGGGGGTCAAAGGCAGACCATTCTTGTGGCTATTTCATCGGGGAGACACCCGCACCCAGACAGAGCAATTGGTGTCCTCAAGTCAGAATCGGGAAAACACCAGTGAGGGCTGAACTTAGTGAGGGGTTTATGCAGACACCCTGGAGAAGGTCCTGGAAGACATCAGAGTGGACACAGGGTATGCATTAGTGTTAAGCCAGGGGGCGAACCCAGGCCAGGAAGTTCAGAGGACAGAGCTGAACTTGGGGAGTTAGTGACAAAGGTGTTGGAAGAACAGAAACAAAATGGAACAAAACAGCATAGTGGCGCAAGGCAAAGATCAGCGGTATCAGGAAGTTGCAGCTGCCAAAAGCTGGAGGGACAAGTGGCTTCACGTGATCCCAGGAGCCAGAGGGCCAAGAAGAGGCGTCACTGGTCACTGCCACTGGATCCCCCCAAGAAGCAAACTCAGAGGGAGAGGCTGGGCAGGTGCAGGTTTATGAGGGCATGCACCTGGAAGGGCTGGGTGGGACGAGGGACCAGCTCAGGGAAAAGCTGGGCTGGATGCAATCTCTGGGGAAAACCTCAGGGAGAAACCTCGGCTGGCCTTCCACGTGGGTCTGAAGCTGGGATGCTCTTCAGGTTGGCTCAAGTCTGGAGCAGGGACAGACCTATGTACTCCCACTATTGCCATCACACCAGGCTCCCTGGGGAAGGGCTTGTGACCTTGGACAAGGTACCTCTTTTCAGTGGAGTCATTTTCGAAAAGGTCCACCTCCTCTTCCTGGTCCCTCCACACTGCCAGCATCCTGTGGAGTCAGGGATGGGGAAATCTTTTAGGTCTGTAGGGGGATGTAGCTGCATGGCAAAATAGCCATATAAGGTTGCTCAAAATATTAAAAATAGATTGACCAGAAGAGCCAGCCAGTCCACTCTCAGGCATCTATGTGAATAATATAAAAAAAAGTAATTTAAATGGATTTTGCACTCTGATGTTCACTGCAAAATTATTCTCAACAGCCAAGTTATGGAAACAACCCAAGTGCAGAAGGACAGATGTGGGGGATCCAGATGTGGTATCTGCCATGGGATACCACTCACTTATTGAAGAAAAAAAGATGAAATCTTGCTATTTGCAGGCATACAGACAGAATGGGGGGAGAGCTTGTTCTCTGAAATAAGTCGGAAGGAGAAAGACTTGGTCAAGTGATTTTATTTATAAGTAAAATTGAAAAAAAAAAAAAGGGAAAGGAACAGCAAAACCACATCCCACAGGTCCTTGGAATTCACTACAACACTAGTGTTCTCCGCGGGGGATGTGGGTGGGAAGAAAGGCAGGAGGGAACTTAGGCAGCAGTGGTGGAGGATTAAGGGTGCTTTGGTGGTAGGTGTGATTCGGTTACTACATTGAGGAGCATGAACCTTGCACCCCTAAACTACTTACAGAGCAGCTTTTGGGGGGTGCAGCGCACCTCAAAAATAACTCATCTTAAAAAAAACTTTGCCTCAAAAAATAACAACTCACCTCAAAAAAGTAAAGAAACAGCCATGCAGAGAGAAGTGTTCCTGTGAGGGGGCAGCCATAAGGAGGGTCATCCAGGACCCCATCCCTCTTTGCCTCCTGCCTTCCTGTCTCCTTCCAGGGCCTCCCCACTGGGTAAAGCGGCCTGGAACCGGCCTGGGACCCCCGCAGGCCCAGGTAGCAGGGGGCACCCTTCAGGGAGAAGGGCAGGGACGGCTCTCAGAGAAAAGAGACTAGATTGACTGGCAGCCGGACACAGGAAATGGCGAAGACTCCCAGGGTTTCTAGTCCTAGGGGTGAGTGGGGCCCAGTGGGGGGTGATGCCCCTCCTTAGCAGAGGCTGGGCAGGCGGGGCACCACCCAGGGTCGCCGTAAGTTGTCGTCCAGTGCACATATAGCTTCTCTTAAAGACTGGCACAAAAACACACCGGAAAGCCCCAGTACCTCGACTGCATTCTCTCCGGTGCCAATGCAAGCTCTCCAGCAGGGAGCCCTTCATTCCTGAATGACCTCTGCGGGGGCGGGAAGCCCGCCGGGCGAATCCCCTCCCCCCCCCCCCACATCCTGGCCTGACGGGGCCTCGAGCTCTTCCTACCTGCCCTCCAGCCACAATCTCCCCATCCCACACTAGGCCCGGGTCAAACGCCTCCTTCCAGATGGAATCCTCCTCAATGCCTCTTTTCTCCCCACACATCACAATCTCTCTGTTAAATCCCTACAAGTGCTTAAGAGCCTAAAAGGGCCACCGCTTAATAGCTCTCCCACCACAGCCAGTAACATAATCTCCGTAGGCCTCGGCCTCCGGGTAAAGGACGGCGGGAAACTCCACAGGATGGTGGTAAAACGAATTAAGGAATGAATATAGGCGAGTGCTAGGGAAGGGCGCGTGCACGCGGCGCTCAGCGCGGGTGACCCGCTAGGATGACGTTAGTGCAGGTCAGCTCATTTGCATCTTCCCCCTTGGATGCTTGGCTAAGTGTCCGTCGGATGGAGGGGGATTTAAGAGGAAAAAGGCTTTATCCCTGGGGCTCAGCTTTCAGGCCATTAGGCAGATGGCAGGAGCACAGCAACGTCTGAAAACGGTTATCCCGGCTGACTGCCCGGGGACTCCGAACCGACCCGGTTCTCCCAAGAAAGAAAACCGACAGATGCGCAGAGGCGCCTTATTCCCCCCCCCCACCGTCACCCCCCCCCCAGGGGGGTTTGCTCACCCAGGTCGCGTGACAAGGATGCACGCACGCGCCTTGGCGGGGTCACCTCGGTGGAGGCGGCAGCATCCCCGTCGGCGGCCAGCAGGCCCTCCACTAGCCTCTCTGCCCACCCCGGGGCCCGGACGTGCACCAGGCCGGCCAGCGCGCCCTGGACTCCGCGTTGCGCGTGGACGCCGCGGAGGGACGGGCATCCGGCCGCCGCCACGTGGGCCCCTTCCGCCCGCTCCCCACATCCTTTGTTTCCCACCGGCCGGCTCAGGAAGCTCTTTCTCGAGTCGCCGCCAAGGGGCGGCCCGGCAGCCTGGAGGAGCTATTTCCGTGCCATCCGGACGGGCGGCGGGCGCGGGAGGGGCGTGGAGGTGGAGGCAGCGCAGAAGGCCCGTGTTTGCTTTTATTTCCTCCAGCAGAAGGTTCTATTTGTGGAAGCGAACAGACGCTGGAGACGAACGCTGGGAGGGGGGGGGCAGGAAAAGGGGGGGAAAAAGCCACATCCACGACCACGCACAGG
>PVHY01035064.1:0-10031 GCA_004024945.1 Uropsilus gracilis
GGCTGGTGGCTGCGCCTGCTTGTGCTGCTGGGGGGTCTGGGCCTGCTCTGCTGGCTGTTCTTCAGGCGCCAGCCCGAGGCCCTGCAGGAAGCTCAGCCCCGGCTGACAGACTAGGTGCAGCTGAGACCAGTCTCGGGAGAGAGGGGTTTCCCTGGTGTTCTGTGCCTTCCAGGCCATTCTGAGTTCTGCTCCCATCCCCTTCCAGAACCTTCTATGGGACTAGGCCCTCCCCAGGCTCTCTCTCCCCTGACAGAAGTCAGGCAGCCAATGTTGCTTTGCTCTCCTTTCCACAAACCTCAGCTCCCTTCCCCTGTCTCCAGATCATCTTCGCTCCCGAAAACAGAAGGAACACTGTGCCCCATCCTTCCTCAGACCCAGGATGAGATCTACCATGGAGCAGAGTCCCAAGCATACACCTTTATTTAGATGGAGTCTGTGTTGAATAAACAAACGTAATGTCACTTCATGGTGATGTCCGTCCACCTGTCTTATATGCCTACAGAGCTGAGACCCTGCTCCACGGTTCCTGGTTCCTGGCCTACTTGTGAAGGCCATGCCCGGGTGTCACACACCTGCCCTTGGGTGTGAGGAGAACAAATGGCGAGGAGTGAGGAAGCTGTTCATCTGCAGGCACCGCCCACGCCATATGCCACCTTCACACCCCTCAGCACTTTGGATGCAGCAGGTTTTGTTTCCCTGGAGTTGCTGAGGCTCTGCAGAGTCTTCTTCCACAGAAGTGTTTCTCACAGGCTCATACACTCATGGAGAAAGGATATATGTTTCAATTCAAGGATAAATAAAATCAATCAGTTTGGAAATCATTTTTTTTTATTTGAAACTCAGAAAATAAAACAGCCAGCAGGTCTTTGGGGCTGAGGATCAGTGATAGGATGGTGGAAGGCAGCATTCTCCCCAGGCTGTGCATGTCCAGCGGTCATGCCTGCTCAGACCAAGTGAGCAGGTGTGTGGGTCATCAGTCCTGATACTGATGCTGCCTCCTTCCCCCCACCCTAGCACACACCCTTGCACAAGCTCCAGCTCAGCTCTGCTACCTTCACATCCATGCAGCTCTCCTCTCAACAGAGTCCTCTGCCTGCACCACAGAGGTGCTCAGGTTCCCGGTGCTGAGATCACTACAGAGACACATGACCAGGAAAACGCCTGAGCATGTGCTGGGGAGCGAGGCCCCCGAGGGCTGGGGCAGATGTGGAGCAGCACTTAGCATAGAGGCTTCTGTACTTGCAGCAGAGGTCATGATGGGGAATCTTGGTTTCGATCCCACTCACTTTCAATATGCTCTGACAGTGGACAAACGGAGAAACCTGCCATGTTCACTCTGCTGAGAAAGGAGATGATCAGCGCTGAGAATAAATATGAGAAAATAGTAGTGCCCAGTGCAAGCAACAGGGAATAGGGTGGCAGAAACTAGAGAGATGCTGCCACAGAAAGGGGTCCTCTCCCCTACTGTCTGCAGAAAGGGTGCCTGGTCCTGCCAACCCATGGGCTAGGGTTGATTTTCCTGCCTCCGGAACTATGAAAGAGTAAATGTGTGTTATTATACATCACCTAGTTGGTGGTGCTTTGTCATGGCTGCCTATAACCAATGCATCCTCCGGGTTGTGAGTCCTTCTACTAAACACTGGTCAACACACAACAATTATGTGTTGTTGCCTACAGGCAGATGACGTGGCGGTTCACAGATGAGATAGGCTGGAGGGTAGACTGGCCCCCACACCCTCCTATTCACCCTCTTCCTATTCATTCATTCTCCTCAAAAAATGGCACTTCTCATTCATGAATTAATATTTTTCACTGTAGATACACCTTTTAATTTTTTAATGTCTCCAAAATTGAGGTAGCTTAAAAATAACATGCATAAGAAACCCTGCACTATCCAGAGCTGCAGGAAAGGCTTGTTTTAAAATGAATTTTTAAGTTTAGTATGAAAAAAAAAGGTATAATGACATCCAGATCTCATTAAAAACCAACTAGGGGGAGGGCACTACCCCCAGAAACCTGCATGTGGGTGGATTGATTGAGCCACTAGTTGCATCAGGAAACCTAAAAGGACACAATCCTAAAAGATGGAGGTGATAAAATTCAGCTGAAGCCTGGAAACTTCACTCTGGACTTGCTCCCATCTCCAAGCCCAGAGATGGCATTGAGCAGTCAACTAAGAGCATTCCTCTTCACCACCATGTCACCCGCATTATGTCTTCCTGAAACAAGCACCAGAATCAGAGAATCATACTTCTTGATAGATCCTCCCATGCTGAATTCTCATTCTGAAAATAGATTGTTCTGGGTTGAGCAAAATGTATGGCTGTTACTGAGAAGTAGGGTAAAGGCCATTTCCTCCTTTTTCTACTCATTAGTGAAACCAATGTCCCTTATTATTATTGGACAAAGAGAAGATACTATTTTCCATAACACACATCTTTTTCTGCCCCCCACCCCCACTCACTCACTCCTTTTCCACTTTGAGTGCAGGTGAGTTTACTCAAGGATCAATGTCTATTCACCCTTGCCCAGTCTCTGTCCATCAGTTACAGCATAGCTACCCTGTGGGCATGATTAGTTGCAACCAGTATATGCATCTTTATGGTGAAAACTCAGAGCAACCACCTGGTCAGGGGTAGACCTATTCAAGGTGATACTGAGGATCAGTCTTACAGAACAAAGGACACACCACAGGTCATAATTCTGGCACTATAGACACAGTCCCCCCTCCAACCATTCATAGTAATAGCAATGGCTCCAACTTCATATTCAGGAAAAAATATAAACGGTTCTCTTTTTGTACCTCTCTACCTCAGACTCTATCCCACCTGCTCAATGACAAAATTGTGGGAAATGTAGAAATAAAACCTCAAGTCAGAGTTTGGTGGGAAGAAATCTCAACTATGAAGCACAATTATTCCATTCTTATCTGTTCAATCTTAAGAAAGAGAGGAAATAATACATTATTGAGAAAGGAGTGTTGAACTCTCCAACTATAACTAGATTTGTACATTTCTGTCAGTTGCTACTTCTTATGTTTTGAAGTTCTCTTTTTTTTTGGTAACTCTTATTTAGGGAATACATGGCCATTCACTATTGTGTCTTGATGAGTAGTCTATTAATATTTATGAAATATCCTTTAGTATTCTTGGTATAGATCTGGTATTGTTCTGAAGCTTACTTTGTTACTAATCTAACCACTGCCAGTTTTATACATTAAATATATGCATGTTATCTTTTTCAGTTCCTTTATTTAAAACTTTTTCTTTATATTTCAACTGGAATTTCCTTTGATAGCAAAATTTAAGGCCAGCTTTGTTATCTAATCAACTATCTGTCTTATAATTGGAGTGCTTGAACAATTTATATCTAATGATTATCAATATAGTTATGTTCAAATACACCATCTTGTTGCTTGTTTCTATTTATTTTTATTTTTGCCTAGTAAATTATAAAAATTCTATTTTTCCACTTTGTTTTATTAGCTTATTAGCTAAGATAAGCCATTTTATTTATTTATTTATCTATTTATCTATTTATTTATTTATTCATTTTAGTGATTGCCCCACAATTTACAATTTGCATCTTTAAGTTATTATATTCTATTTTAAGGAATATTATATTATTTCACATATATAATAAAAATTATAATTTAACTTTATTTCTTCTATCTTCTTTATTGTTGATATATATTTATTTCTATATAAATATAAACTCAACAGCATATTTTTATTTTGCACAAGTGAATTATTTTTAGAGGAAAAAAAATTTTAAGGAATTTTAAGTGATAAGAACATCTTATATTACTGCCAGTACTCATTGTTTGGACTCATGTTCCTTTGCAAGGCGGTGAGCGTCATCCACTTTCACTTTCTATTTGCCTCACCCATCTTATAGCTTTGTCTTCACCAGCTTCTTGTTCAGAATCTGGAATGATGTTTTTTTAAAGATAGATTTAGATATGTGTATAGTTTTCTGGTTCTTTCTGAAAGGAGGGTAAATAAAAATCATACCAAAAACAGAAGGTCCCGTGTGCATTTTTCTTGCAAAATATTTATCAAGGATATAATATTTGTACTACTGGCTTCCCTATATTCTGACTTTTGCTGTTTGCATCCTCATTATGTTTTTTCATATGTTTCTCTGTCTGATACATTTTCTCAACTATACATGAACTGTGGTTGTTTGACCAGATGAATCAGAATCAAGTTCAATTTTTTGTATATTACTCATAGGTGGTTCTCTATATTTCCACAGGTGGCACTTAGTGTTTGGTCTTCTCTCTTTCATGTAGTATTCAGTGGTGATCATGGTGCAGACCACTCCTCAGGAACTGCAACCCAAAGATACCTTTTCATCAATCAGAATATTTCCATAAGGATACCGTTTTCCCTGTCATTTGCTTACATTAGTAAGATATAGTTCCTGCAAGAAAGGCAAGGTAAATGCTTGAAAAACACCAGGATAAGATACATGTGAATAAAATATTTGAATGTTAGCAAAAAGGAAATAAGAAAGTATTGCACTGCAATCTATGCCTGTGGAAGGTCTGTGATCAAAAGCCTGAACACTCAAAAGAATTTAATGATGAATTTGCTTAAATAATAGTGATACACATCCACATAAGAAAAACATGGTGAAATGTAAATGATAAACAAGAAAAGTATATTTGAACTGTGCTTAATAGATAAACGACCTATGCCTTCACTGTCTAAGTAGACAGTGATTCAAATACTTTTCTAAGTTCCCAACGTGCCTATGTCAGCAGACACACTTGAGATGTGTAGGCAAAGCCTGGCCACAGTGCTGTAGGCTTTATGCAAAACCATTTTTAAATATTTGAATCTGAATTTTACTGTGATTTTTCTCTTTGTATTTAGCTTGTAAAAAAAAATTCTAATCTTCTTCCCAAGGGCAGGACCTCTGATGTATCCATGTGCTTAGCAAGACAAGAGAGTAGGCATGTTGATTATGGAGCTACAGCTACCACTTCAGGTGCTACTGTCTAGATCCCATGCCAAGAGCCTCTTCTCTGTTGTGAGTAACAGCACATACAAAGAAAAGAGGTCACTGTGCAAACTGCCCCCTTTGCCTCCCAACCACAGAGCCCCCTGGAAAACTGGGGTTAAGAAAAGCAATGGGAATCAGGGGTCAAAGGACTTCCCAAACCTCCTGGAACAGCAGATCCCTGTCAGAGCAGGACTCAGCTGTGTCCATCCCATATGTACTGAGAAGAGTGACTGACAGAGGATGCACTTGAGCCTTCAGAAAAACTTCTGCTCAACTTGGAAGCAGACACCAATGGGTGGGCTGTTGTGGGCACGGGGACCCCAAGAATAAGCCAGGAGGTTATCAGGTCTGGTGGCTGTCAGATGACATATGACATGCATTGACTGTCAAGAAAGATGGAGGTTTTACGTTATTGCCATGGAATTGGATAGGCAGGTTCCTGAAAATAAGCTTCCTTGTGTGAAGAAAGTCAGTCTGGTCTGTCCAGTGATTAGGAGCAATGAGTAGCATAGTCTCCTCCCCCAAATTCCTCCTCCATCTGTGAGAAAGAGCACACATCTATTCTCTTTCCAGGGAGTGAATTTAATTGTTCTCTCTTTTTAGAAACTGAGGAGCAACATCTGCTTTCTGGACAGTGTAGCAGCTCATGGAATGCAGTTCTGTGAATAGAACCTGGCCCCACGGGATGAGATGCTCAAATTGCAGAAGGCAGAGTGGTCACCCAATGGGCATACCATGCTAGCATCAGGAGTGAATGGAGCCTCTTGTGGGACCTGCTGGGCTGGGGCCTGAGATGGCTGTAATTCCAGTCAACACCACATGGAGCCACTCAGGGCCCCCACCACAGGCCTGAGAAATAATGATGCAGGGGAGGTTATCAGATCTGGTGGCTGTGTCATGTGACATATGCACTGACTGTCAAGAAAGATGGAGGCTTTATGTTATTGCCATGGAATTGGATGGGCAGGTTCCTGAAAATAAGGGTGCACCATCTTTCATTAGAAGAAATCCATTATTGCGGAATCATGGAACTTAGACACGAAAGAGTCTGAGATCAATGAAAACATGCAACTGTAGGATCTAAGCCTGATTATAAAGAGCACAGATGTCAACAACACAACAGCTCCCGCTGCCAGGCTCAGATATGCCTCCACCTGCCCCAGATGAGGAAAATGCTACTGCAGTAACTTCAAAACTGACCAGTTCACCATGACATTGAACTTCTAACCAATGTGGTCAGAGGTTGGTTGTTGCTACTTCTCTGGGACAGTAACTTTTGCCTGGAGTCAGCTGACCTTATGCTCCTCCTACTCATAGAGCAGCAGTGTGGTGTGGTGTTTGTGGAGTCAGGAGAGTGCAGGTATGCAGTGAAAAGATCTTTAGTGCTCCCTACCATCCCACTAACCAGAAGAGGGGGAGGGTGGAGCTCCAGGAGGATGTTTTTAATGGGGACGAATTTTGCATTATGTGCTTTTCCTGTACAAAGACATTGTTTTTGAGAGACAGAAATACATTGCTTTCAAAGCAGTTTTCAGATGTGGTATTTCATGGAATCAGTCACTGCTTAAGCAGTTCTAGGTGAGCTTGCTGTGAGGAGTCCATTGAGGAGTCACATCAGGACTTCTACTGTGAGAGACACACTAGCCACACTTCCCTGGTTACAGTAGAAGTCAACCCAGAATATGAAATTGCAAGGCCAGAATAAAAAACATTATCAAAAACAGTCCCCATATATTAAGGTAAAAATGAGGCCCACATTTCAAAACAGAAAGCATACTATTAAAGGTTTCTCAGTCAACATCCTCAAATGGAAAAAAAAAAAAAGAAATCAAGAACCTAAAGAAACTGAAAGCAATCAAATGACTGAAATAATAAGAACTGACATACAACTGGAAAAATATTTTAAAAAAAGATTTCTGCCATGGCCGGGACCAGAGATCATGGTTCAAGTCCCACTGGGGGCACGTAGTGAAACCTAGTCCCAAAAAAATAGCTGGGCATGGTGGTACGTACCTGTAATCCTAGCTACTTGGGAAGCTGAGGCTGGGAATTGCTTGAGTCTGTGGTACTCCAGGCAATGGGAGCCTGCCATTCCACAGGCAAAAATAGTGAGACCTGGTCTCAAAAAATTTTTAAATAAAAAGACATGCAGAATTGAGTCTTTTAAATAGTCATAACTAAGAAGGCTGCCAGAAATAAGTCAAATGTATCTGCTGGTCAGCCTGAGGAAGCACCTGAAGGTCTTTGGTCCACATTTGAGATTCATCTATAATGTGTTCACAGTTCTAAACCTGTGGCAAATTGTTTAATGTTTCTTACATTATCTAAAATCCTACCTTTTAATAACAGGTGGAGGGGGATAGAGAATTAGTTTTTCATTTTAACTATCTCAGCATCTGGGGTGTGAGGACAGTTGACAAACAGAGAGATGTCATTACTGTTCTAACGGCCAGGACCTGACACACACATATCTGGCATCTCCACGGGTGATGGGGGGAGGGGGAGGGGGAAGGCGAAGAAAGGCCTGTCCCACAAGGGAGAAGGGCCATCGGACCATAAGTCCCCCAAATTGCCAGTACAGTTTCTAGAAGTGAAAAAGAAAGAAAAGATTGACCATGAATGGTTGCGTGAGAATAACAATTTTAAATAAAGAATCAAAACTGCCTTTCAGGCTTCCAGAGTCATGGACTGAGGTGGGAACGTCATCCCAGGGCAGGAGGGAAGGGAAAGGGCCCAGGAAGAAGCTGATTGGATGCCCCAGGCCACGGGGGCTCTGGGCACCGCCATGTTGTACAGGTTCCAGTTTGGACCAAATTTCACCAACACCACGAAGACCAGGCTGTTTGGGATAGTCATAGAGATTCGACTCGCTGTAAACGGGCTGTCCTGGTCGGGATGGAATTTAACCACAAGCTTCTGTCTATGAGGACTGGACAGTCCACATGGGGATCCAGGTGGGAAGTGGAGGCTGTTGGTCTGGGTGTGGAGAAGATACTGGAATCAAACAGGGGTTGCCCTTCAGGAGTCGGCCTTGGGGTGTCAGGGAACGTCCTTAAGGACGTGAGGTTGAAGATGAGTCCTTCACCCTGACCACTGAAATAGAGTCATCTTCCAGGCCTCCAGGTAGGGATGACAGGGCACTGTCAGGGTGAGAGGCCTGTGGGGGTGACACATTAAGGGGAGAGGAGCCCTGGATGGGTGGTGGGGCACAGTCGGGGGTGAGGGGCCTGCAGGGCAGCCCTGCAGGAGAAGGGTAGGACCCTGAGGTGCAACTCTGCCCAAGAAGGAAAAGTGCTGGGAAAGGAGGGGGTTCAGTGGAGGCCCCCACTGAAGAGCTCGGCTTAAAAGGAGTCCAGAACTCGCAAGGGCTGCTGCGAACTGGAAAAGCTTGAGAACATCACGGTTCTGTTTCTCCCAGGGTTTTTATGCTAAATGGGTGATGGATTTTGTCAAGTGTTTTTTCTGCATCTACTGAGATGATTCTGAGACGTTGTCCTTCCTTCTAGTAACACGATGCAATGACATTGATAGATATTTGTACATTGACCCAACCTTGCATTCCTGGGAGAGCTCCCGGTCACTGTACTTACCGTACACACTTCTCAGGCATAGACTCCTCATGTAAGTTGCTGTATTAGATCTGCTGGTGTTTTGCTGAGTATGTTTATGTCTGTATCCTTAAGGAGATTGGTCTTGAAGTGTTTTTGTCTGGCGAGTGCTGACCTCATAGGATAATTTCTGAAGTACTGCCTCCTGTCCTAATTTTTTAAAGTGTTTGCGCAATCTTGGAAGTACTTCTTCCTAAATATCTATTTAGCATAACTCACCAGCAAACTCATCTGATTTTCTTTGGGAAATTTTTTCTATGTTACTGACTTCATTTCTTTCTTTGATAGGTATATTGGTTTTATTTCTTTTGAGTCACTTTCAGTAGTTTGTCTTTCTAGGATTTGTCAACTTTACCTGAATGGTCTTATTCGTTGGCATAGGGTTGATCTTACTAGTACTGTTCTTGATGCTTCTGTAAGCTCATAGCTCTGCTCCCTCTCTTCATTCCCAATTTTAATAATTTTAACCTTCAATTTCCTGGTCACATTAGCTCAAGATTTCTCAGTTGTTGATTTTTCCTCAAATGACCAACTTGTATTTTATTCATTTTCTTTGCTCTTTTTTTATTATATTGCATTTATTTTAATTGTAATCTTTATTATTTTTCTTCTTTCTTGGCTTTATGCTTGGTTACTTTTCTTTTTCTAGTTTCTTAATATGGAACGTGACATTAGATTTCAGATGTTTCTTCTTTTTAGTAAAAATGCATTTACATCTGTAGATTTCCTCCTAAGTATTGTGTTAGCTGCATGGGATAAGTTTTGGAATGTTGTATTTTCATTATCAATTTAGTCCTTTGCAATTTAGTCCTTTATTTATCAAGTACTTGGGAATGTGTTGTTAAATTTCCACTTTTTTAGAAATTCGACAAATTTCTTTTGACTTTCCTTTCTAATTTCACCTTATTGTGGTAGAAGAACATACTTTGCATTATTTTAATTCTTTAAAATCTTTGAGGCATATTTTATGGCCTAGTATACAGTCTATCCTGGATATTATTCCATGGGTTCTTGAGAAGAATATATATTTGCTGTTGTTGGATAAAATGTTCCAGAGATATTTCTTAAATGTAGGGCATGGATAGTGTTCTTCAAGATTTCTGTTTTCTTCCAGTTTTTTTTATTTTATATAATTTATATAGACAAAATTGCTTTATTTTAGATAACATTGACTATCTTGTTAAATATTCTTAATGCTGTTTTTTTTAATAATAATTTTTTTATTTATATGTAAATTTCACATCTTTGCAATCCCAGGGATTTGCCCCCCCTTCCCCCCTCCCCCTTTCCCTTCTGTCCATTGTTGTGTGCTTCAGTTTGGTGCTCAGCCTGTTTTGTCTTTTCCTCATGACTTTTATTTATTTATTTATTTATTTATTTATTTATTTATTTATTTATTTATTTATTTATTTA
>PVHY01035065.1:0-10021 GCA_004024945.1 Uropsilus gracilis
CCTTGCCCCTCCCCTTCTCCCCTCCCACCTGGTTTGAAGAAGAGACAATTCAGAGGGCAAAGGGGCACCCTTGGGCCTGCCCCGCTGGGGGGGCAAGGGGCGGCGTGAGCAGGGCTGAGCCCAGAGAGCAGGATCCCAGCCTGAGTCTTTCCTCCCCTGGTTTCCCAGCCAATTAGCTAAAAATAAAGCGGCGACAAATGCCCACCTGTGCGCCTCAGCAGCTGACAGTCGGCAGCGCGGGTTGGCGCCCGGCAGGCGGCGGGTGGCAGCGGGACCCGGCCCGCCGCGCCGCCGAGCTGCTGAGGACGCGGGCGCAGGCCTGGAGCCTGGAGCCTAGAGGCCGGAGCCTGCTGGCCACGGCCGCTGCCCCAGGGCTCGCCTCTCCCGCCTCCCTCTCCCCGCAGCCGCCCTCCCGCCCCCCTCCCCACCCCAGGGCGCAGCCCGCCCCCGCCGCAGGTCTCCTTGCACAGAGCAGCCGGGGCACTTCACAGCCCCCGATCCAGGGGCCACGTGGTCAGCCTCCAGAACCGTGTGCCCCGCCAAGGTGCCCAGGTGCGCCGGCTCGGGCCCTGTGTCCTGCCTCTCAGCCCGAATGGCCAGTCCCTCTCCGCCCTGGGCCAGGGGGGAGCCGTGGGTGTTCAGCACCTCTTCGAACAGTGCCGTGCCCCGTGGCGACGTGGGTCCCACTGCCCACGCCCCCCGGAAGCCTGGGGGCTGCGCGCGCATCTCTGTACACGCCCCCTTTGTGCCTGGCCGGAGGGGCACATAATGTGAGTCGCCGGGCAGCCCCAAGGGCCCCACGTCCTGGAGGCCCGTCTCCTTGTCTTCCGGAAGAGCCCTTCCTCACCTCTTCCGGTCACACGCGCTGTCACACACGCTGGCCTTCGCAGCTCTCAGGCCCCTGCGCGGCGTGTCTCCTCTGGGGCCCCCTGGCAGGATTCCATCCAGCACCACCCAGGGTAAGGCTGTGTCCTTCCCCTCTGACCTCACTGTATATGAGCAATACGGGAGACTGTATGTGCACACACATGCACATGGACACACATGTGCACACACATGGAGACACACGCACACGCGCGGGATGTTCGTGTGTGGAATGTGCGGGCGTGGGCACCCACGCGCATACATGGATGCACACGCACACGTGTGAGCTGTGCATGCGTGAACTCACACCCTGAACACTTCCTCCAAGTTCTGCATTTCCACGAGCAACGGATGCTTTCTCTTTCCGCAGCGGGGACGTCACAGAATTAGCTCATGTCCTTTCATGTTCAAAGTCATGGGCTCAGAGCTGTGCACCTGGTGGGCCCGTGAGTGGCATCTGCCACCACCGGAGACCTCCGGCTCTGGGTCGCCTCCGAAACCCGGCTCAGACGCTCCCCCTTGAGGCCAGAGGTTTCTATCACAGCCTGGAGAGGAGGGCTTTTCCAGAGGATGAGCTCAGACTCCCCATAAGGTGATGGAGCTTCTCTTTTTGTGCGTGTGGCCCGATGAGACCCCACTCCAGCAGCAACCCTGCACCTCCCACGCCAAGAGTTCAAGGTCACCTGGAAAGATCTTGCTCCTCGCCTTGCTCTTCCCTTCAGAAGTCCCTGGAAGCTTCTGCCAGTTGACCTTAGGTGGGTACCCAGTTCCTCGGTATTACCCATTACATCATTACCCACCCAAAAAACTGTTTCCAGTTTCCATTGCAGTCAAGTAAGCAGTTCATGACAAGTGAAATGTACCCAGCGTGTCCTGTGACATGCCTGGAATTCATCTCCAGAAGTTAAGAACATGCCTTTTGCTCAGCCTTCCTCTGCCCTGCGGCCTGGAACATAGATGTGATGGCTGGAGCTCTGGCAGCCGTTTGAGATCAGGAAGGTGACGTCTTTGTGATGGTGAAGCCATATGCAGTAAAGAGCTTGGACTTTTGATGGCCCTATACCCCTCACGTCAACCCTGTCTTTCTTATTTCTGGATCTCTAATGAAAGAGAAACTTGTGTTTGAGTCACTGTTATTTTGGGTTTTCAGTCACATGTGGCTGAATAAACTCCTAACTGAGGCACCAAGCAAGCTTGATTTCTAAACACAGAGGAACTCTGAGGGTATTTGCAGACCTCACATGTTCCTTTCCCTGTGGCAGCGCTAGAGCCTATCTTTTAAGGGGACACACAGATCCTTGTGTACCTTGCTTAAGAACAAGAGACAATAGTTACAATCTGTTAATACCATCTGCTTTCCACAAAAGGGGAAAATGGCTACATGGTGAGGACAGAAACTCTCAGGTCGGGTGGAGAGGTTTTCCCTTAAGTCTCCCATAAAAGGGGCATCGGGGTGGGGGGGTTCAGGAGGAGACACCTGTGGGGGTGACCAGAGGCTTTATTCTCCAGCATGCAGAGTTTGCCATCTTCACTCACAAGCAGGAGAGCCTCCGCTCTTCTTCCTCCTTCCAAGCATCCCCGGTGACAACACTGTCATCCTCACTCTACAGATGGCAAATCCAAGGCTCCGTGGAGGTGCCCGGTAGTGGAAAGGATAAGCAGGTGTGTCTGGCTCCATTTTGTTACACTTAGTCTGAGTGAAGAAAAACAATCTAACAACCACATAACCTAGACTTGCAGAAACATTTCAAATTCACTTTTTTTTCTCCTTCAAGCTCGTTTGTTCCAGAAAGATCTTACTTGCTGATCTTTGGTTTGGAAAGCACGCTGGTCACTGGGAAAACACCTTTTAAAATCAAGCTCTGAAATAGCAAGGTTTTAGAGAATGGTGGAGAACGTGCTGGGGATGTCAGAGACAGTCAGAGAAGCCATCCTGGAGGAGGTGGTCTTTGATGAAGATGTGGAAATAACCCTGGGCTGGGGCAGGGGAATCCTCTCTGGAGATATAATGAGGACCCCTGAGAGAAGATGATGACAAGAAGATGGTCATGAGGTGAAAAGAGCCAGATGAAAAGAGCCAAAAGGAGACATTTCCTCCAGAACATGCTGGAAGAGGGAAGATGGTTGGAAATGCTATCTAGAAGCTAAGGGAAAGCACAGGGAGAGGGATGTCATGAGTTTGTGAGTAGCTTGTGCTGAGAGCCAGGGTCAAGGCAGATAAGATAGCAAAGTGGTCTCCGTGAGAGGGGTGACCTCAACTAGGGCAGACCAGCAGGGAAGGAGAGAGACCCTAAGGATGTCAGCAGGACAATTCCCCGATCAGATGTGAGTGGCTGCAGGAGGGAGGAGTGTGGTGGGTGGGGGCGGCAGGGTGGTAATTGCAGTAGTGTGGGTGCCAGTACTACCTCATGAAGTGGTAGGTTCCTTTTCCTCAGCAAGTGGCACACCATCATCACACAGGTCCCCACACCCCTGCCTGTGGATGCTGAAGTGTATTTGTTTAAAATCAACTTCATGAGTCCAAAGAGGTGATTTTCTATGAATAAACTAAAAAATATCACTTCCAAATTCCCTTCCCAGAGAACTGAAGGAGTGTGACAAGATGGTCCCGACTCCTCTGGGACTGTAGTCCTCACCCTCAGAAGAGCTCGACCTGTTCGGGTGTCTTTCTTGGAGGAAGGGGCTAAAGATAAAGGGCCTTCAATGTGTGTGGTGGGGTGACAGGTGATTTCTCTCTGTCTCCTCACTCGGCAGAGAGGTCTCCGAAACCACATCTGCAAAAGGGGAAGAAAAAGCAAGCTCACCCCCAGATTTCTCCCTGAAGTCTGTGCAATGATGGGAAACATAGATTTGCCTCAGAATGTTGAGGGGGAAAGTTCACGGGCCGAGAGTCATGAATCCACCGAGTGTCTTTGTGAGTGAGGGCTCAGGGGGCTGGTTCTCAGACAAGCAACAGCCAGGGGTAACACGCAGGATGAAAGGAGTCAGAATAATTCATGAAGGACACATATATAAAATAAAAACATTGCCTGAAAAAAAAAAAAAGCCTGGGTCTGCGGCCTCTGGTTAATGTAGTCACGTGTGGGGATGGGCAGGCTGGGTGGGAAACTTGCTAAGTGGTTGCGAATGCACAGCCAGCAGCCAGACCTCGTCATGGTGTTTTGAACTGGGGTCAGTCCGGAGAGAGAAGCTTGAGTGTGTTTGGTGATCTTAAAGGCCACCACGGAGAGAAGTGAAAATATGCATGAGATGCATTTGTGGGAAAATGCATTGGAAGAGCTTCCCACATTGTGCCAGAAAGAGTAGGACCGACAGCCAACCTGGCTGCACCTGGAAGGAGCTGGGTCTGCAGGGGCAAGCTCCAGGGAGACGCCCGTCTCTGAGGACAACTTAGGTGTTGAAAAAAAGAAAAGAAAAGAAAGCTGCGTTATGGCGGTGAGAGAGATGCTGGAAGCTGCAGGGATGGTGGGTGCGATGCAGGGACCTGAAGGAGCCACATTCAGGAAGAGCTGGACTCTGAATAAACCTACCTCCGCCATCCACCTCACCCGGACCTGATGGAAGTGAGAACTTTGTATCCAGAGTAAGAAATACAGAACCAAGCTAGGTGACCGAGAAATAGGAAGCATTGGGTAGGAAAATGAAAATGAGCTTGGAAATAAACAACGAATAAAGGGCAAAGGCTGTCAATAAGCATATCAACAGCCAGGCACGGCGGCACCTGCCTTTAATGGTAGCCTATGAAGTGCGAGGCTGAGGCTAGGAATCGCTTGAGTCCGCTGGTTCGAGACCCACCTGGGGTAACATAGCAAGACCTAGTCTCAAAAAACAGCTGGGCGTGGTGGCGCAGGCCTGTAATCCCAGCTACCTGGGAGGCTGAGGTTGGGGATCTCTTGAATCCGTGGTACCCCGGGCAAGGTGAAACTGCGGTTCCCCGGGCAACAAAGCAATACCTAGTCTCAAAAAACAAAACAAAACAAAACAAAAAATAATATCAAGAAAGTGGCTGCCTTCAGGAAGAGGGTCCCGCCTATTTTCAGCATCCACGGCACGTGGATGCCATGGAGATGCCGCCCCCCGAAAGTCCTGTTGTATTCAAAACCTCGACTCTACAGTCGAGGTTTTGTTTCTGACCCAAACAAAATGAAACGCAAAGTGACAAATTTTTAAATATTCCTCTTAACAACGATGGGGATATAAAAGAATAAACTACATTTACAGAGTATTTGGAACATAATGAAAATAAACCACTCTACTTAATATGAATAAAGTTAGTCTCTGTGGCAGATTCATAGTACTAATGTGTTATTTATCAAACAAGAAAGCTAAGACATGTATGATTTAAGTATTTAATTCAATAAGCTGGAATCAAGAGGAAAATACAACTCAATGAAATAAAAAAAATAAACACAACCAAACTTAATGTAGTGAGAAAGAGAGCTGAACAATACACGAGTTGATTTGAAAAATAAACCTCAATTATCTGGTGATTCTAATTAAATCAAAATACACAAAATAAAGATGCAAAATACAAACCACATGCCGATGAGGATGTAATTGCAGAAGTGGCTCACCGAAAGAATATTGTAGATAATCATGCGCATGATTTAAAAATCTCAGAGAAAACAAGCAATTGTCTGGAACATTACAAATTACCAAAATTCTTGAGATGATCACAAAAACTGTAATAATTGTAGAACGTTTTATAATTTTTGGAGAGATACTTTCTAAAGAAGGTTGCAGATCAGGTAGCTTTACATGTAAGTTGCTTAGACTATTTCAGGCACAGATGTATCACACGGAAAACATGAAAAGCTACCCAACTAAACTTGCAAAGCTGAAACAATCTTGTCACCAAAAATCTATCAAAGCTAACCTCAAGATGAATGCCCCATCTCATTATGAACACAGATGTGAACATTTTAAATGAAATACTCACAAGCCAGGTACAATAGCATGTTAATTATTCATCAAAGGCCAGTAGACTTTGTCCCAGGAGGGTAAGAATGGTTCAGTGTTAAGGAAAATCAATTAGTATGAGAAATCACATCAATAAGTTACATAAGAAAAAGCATATATGATGATCTCAACAGATGCCTAAAAGGCATTTGACTAAAATGAACATTTATTCCCATCCTTAACTAATGATATTAAGCCTAGAAACAGCTTTCCTATGTGCAGTCCACTGTGCCGGGTACCAGGTGTCAACTGTGTCATTAGATGTTGGTCGCTACACCTGGAGCTCAGGCCTCTCTGCAGCTCTCCAGCCTTTCTCCCCCATCTTAGGAATCTTATGGCATCAATAACAAGTTCTCTCATTCACCTCTCACTGGTCCACACCTGACTCCTTCCCATCAAAATGTATACAAGCTCAAGATCTTTGCAAACTATCTCCCCTGGCCCCTGTGGCCCTCAGCAATGTGGAGCTGTGTCCCTCCACTCTCGTTTCCTCCATCCTTGTCCTCTCCAAGCTAGTTTCTGCTCCCTGGCTGTCCAGTCCACTGGTCAAATTTTAATCATACCAGGTGACAAGTGGCTTTCAAGGGCTGAATCCCGGTCCTGTGAAGGTGAATGACGACCAAGAACAAGCTCCACTGAGGGAAAAGCCTCTGCTACGCTGACAAAGACAGCCAGATCCAAGGGCTTCAGGAGACAGGGGAGGGACCCGATTCGTGCATTGGCCTCTAATAAGCGGCTCTGCTCCAGCGAGTGACTCAGGGACTCAGGTTCATCCTTCCATCCCTTCTGTCATGAATGCAAACAATACTCCCTCCTGTACAGATGGTGTTTTCCACTTTACAAAGCACAGGACCCCTATGAGCTATTTATTATTATCCCAGTTTTGTAGATAATGAGCCTGAAGCTCAGAGGCCCTTATCAAGGAGACAAGCACCCCGCAGCTAGAAAGAGGGGGGGGAGCTGGGCCTGGAAGCGGGTCTCCTTGGTCACCCTGATTCTGCTAGGAGATGCCTTTGTCCAGGCACCTCTGCCTGCCTCTTACAGCTGGTCACTGGAAGCCGGCTAGCCCGCACCCGCCGAGGGTCGGCAGGTCCTGAGGTTCCCGTGGTTTCTGGAACTGTCTTCGTTCCCTCGCTGGAGTTTTGTCAGTGGGCCCAGCAGCCCCTTTCCATATGCATCCGGGGTGCTGCCAAGAGCTTTTCAAATGTTCCCCGAGAAAAGGCCAGACCTGTTCATGGGGCGCTGGGGCTGGCCACACCCCACCCTGCTCTGCGCCGCGTAGAAATAAAACACGATGGTGACAAGCAGCTTGGAGGAGTTGAAATGTCAGCGCGACACCCTGAGATCTCCTCGGAGCGTGCCACTCCACCACGGTAAAGGTTGCCCAGAAAGCAAACTGTTAGATAGGAGCCGAGGGAAGTTCCCCCTCGGGGTTCTTGGAGCCAGCAGCTCCAGAAGCATTAGTGCGGGTGCCAGGAGCCCACCCTGACTCTCAGGCAAGCCGGCGACATGTGTCAGGCACCCGCTCCACCCCCTCAGAGCCTTCGCTCTGCCAACCACTTGTAGCTTCTGGAAGTGCTCCCCGCCACCTCCGGGCACCCTGTTCCTGAAGGCCTCGCCTGCCCCGCCCTCTGCTCTGCCAGGGCCTCACCTCCACTCACACCCGTCCCCCCAGACCTGGTGCCCCTGAAAGGCCGAGAGCATGTCAAGGGAGCGTCGTTCCCACACCCTGGGGGCCGAGGAAGGGGTGGGGGTGGTCAATATCGCCCAGGGACACATGTCACCTTCTGGAGCCCTGCGCTCGGAGTGGGCAGAGAGAGGCCGAGCGCTGACGCCCTTCACCAGCCACGCTGCAGGAGGCTTGCACCACCTATGCCCGGACCAGAGGCCAGGGCCACGGGGCTGGCCTGGGGACAGCCTCCCACGTGTTCCCACTGCCCTCCATCTCCTCTGCGGAATGATGGGGGTGGAAGATGCTAGCGTCATGCCCAGGATGGCTCCGATTCCAAGCAGGAGCCACATCTCCTCCCCAGTAGTGGTGCAAAACAGCCTCCCCCTGGCCAGCTCCGACCCTCCCCCCGTGCCCTCCCCCTGCTCTCTGCCCTGCTCACCGCCCTAAGAAGGCAACCCGAATGCCAGGGGCCCTGCAGCTCACACTGCATCCACTCCGCAGAAAGCCCACACATGCGTGTACAGGTATGTGTGCCTACACGTGTGCACATGCCTGTGCGTGCAAGGTGTGTGCAAGAGAAAGGGTGCACAGGCGAGCCTGTGTGTGTGTGGAGTCCATCTTTAGCAGGTCTGAAGCAGGAGGGTGAGTCCGGGGGGGCTCTGGGGGCCCTGGCTGGGCTGAGCTTGAGGGCACCTGGCCGGGGCTAGCGCTGCGCGCGCCTGTGAACACGGAGGGAGACGTGTGGGTGCCTGCGAGCGTGCGTGTGCTCACGGGCGCTGCTGGTGTTTGCACGCCTGCTGGAGGGCTGCGGTCAGCCCCTGGCAGGCCGGAGGCGGCAGGTGAGGCCCTGGAGGCAGACAGCCCGCTGGCACTGCGCTCACCTTTCCTTTTTTACCCGTTCTCGAGCGTCGCGCGTCGCTCGTCGCGTGGAAGAGGCTGGGACCGCAGCCCCGGCTCTCCGAGCCAGAGAGCGTGTGAACTGTGAAAACCGTCTACCCCGTGTGGGCGGCGGAGACGCTTCCTATTTTAATCCCGCCGAGACGCCAAAGGTTAGCGGTTCCCGCAGCCCAAAGTGCAGGGAGCGCCCCGAAGCACCCGGACGCCCCCCCCAACCCCCCAGCCCCTTCTTTCTGGGACGCAGCAGCGCAGCCTTAGAGACCCGAGTTGCTTCCAGATCCAAGTTCAAGGTCACCTGGGAACCGGCATTCAAACCTCGTGCCTGCCGCCCCCAGAGGGCGCAGCGGGAGCGCGGGGCGTGGGGCGCGGGGCGCGGGGCACGGGGCGCGGGGGGCATTCTGGGCAGCGAGCACCCAGCACCGATACTGCCCCGGCGGGACATCTGGTGGGGCGGGGACCAGTCAGTAGTGCCTCCGCGGAAGCCGAGACCCAAGCAGGGGCATCTGGGAGACGCGCAACCCGCCTTTCCCTGAGCACCTGAGCGGTCACTTCGGGCGGAGCAAGTCCCGTACCACCCCCCCTCCCCCGCCCAGGTCCGTATTCCAGGCCTGGCTTTGGGAGCAGCGGGGTTTCAGAGGACGAGGCGTGGGAGGAGGCAGCTGGGACCCCTGGGGGCGAGCAGAGGCTGGGGGGCTCCAAGGTGGGCATCTATGTGGGCTTGACCCCTCCCCCTCCCTGCTGTCTTCGGACAGGTCCGGAGGCCTTAGCCCTCCCTGCAAAGGCCAGGGGGTGCGGGGAGGGCCGCGGGAGCCCGTCTTGAGAGGGGCCTGGCACTTGGCCTCCCAGCTGGGCCAGGCCAGAGGGCTCTGGTCAGGCAGCGACTTCTCTGACACTTGGCCACCACGCAAGGCCGCCGGCTGGCAGGGAGGGCGCCGGGCCTGGCCCCTCTGCACCCAGCGAGTCTCTGCAGGTGGCCGCCCGTCCCCTCCCGGACCCCTGCCCGGCCCGCCGGCCCCCTGCAGCCTCAGAGGCCGCGCCCTCGTGGGCACCCAGCACGCAGGTCCTGCCCTGCCGGCCGGGCGCCCCCTGCAGGCTCAGGCGGGCACCTGCTCTGGGCGGTTCCGCGGCGGGGAGACTGGGGGGGGTGAGGGGAGGCTGAGCCGGGTGGGGACTCGGCCTGGGGAGCAGCCCGCACCCTCACCCTCCGAGGGCGGCCCTGATGCCCCCGGCAGGCCGCCTGCGGGCGTCTGCTCGCCCTCTGCGTCCAGGACGACCCCTCGCGGCGACAGCGTGACAGGCACCTGCTGCCTGGGAGCGGGTGTCATCTGGACCCCGCCGAGGCCTCCCCTTCTCCCAGAGCAGGACGCCGCCGGCTGGGGCGGCGGAGGCAGGAAGCCACTGCCCCGTCCAGGCGTCTTCGGGGGGTCCCTTCGAGGGTCCGGGAGAGCCGCTGGGGGGTCGCCCCTGGTTTCTGGGGGGCTCGGCCCTGGGCCCGTGCGTGCGTGTCTGGTCTCTTTCCCCTTGCATGGGGACAAGGCCGCCACCGGCCGGTTCCACCCCACGGTGGCGCCTTAGCCCCGCCCACTTGGCGTGAACCCGCGTGGGCGTGGCTCCGTGGCGGGGGGGGGG
>PVHY01035066.1:0-10031 GCA_004024945.1 Uropsilus gracilis
ACATCAGCCCTTGGTGGTGTGGGGGCGCCCCGAGGTGCCGCGGCAGGCTCCCAGGCTGCGCACCCCAGCGTCCGCAGCCAGGGTCGCTGGAACAGGCCTCTGTTTCCTCCGCACGCAGGTCCTCTCAGCCACCCCAGCCGGAGGTTCTCTGCCAAACGCCCGAGCTGTTTCTCACTGGGCAGCTTCCTCTAGACAGCCCGGCCTGTGCTCACATTCTTGATTCTGAACAAGCTCCTTTGCTCTGGATGCATCTTATTTAAGCCAACATCCTGGAAGACCTCCTGGAGGAGGTGTGTCTTGTTGAAGGACGAGGCAGTTCTGAGGGCTGGAAACTTGACGATCACTAGTCCAGAGCCAGGGTCTCCTCGGCCGACTGAGCCAAAAGGAGCTAAAACCGGAGGCTTAGGAAGGTTTGACTCAACAGCTCCACTCAGATGCTCTGGGGGCTTTGTCTCTGCTGCCTGGAAGAGATCTCTCTTCATGGAAGTCTCCATGGAATGTTGATGCTCAGAGATATAAACTGCCCCCTCCATCCTCACAGTCCCCCCACCCCCCCCCCACCCCCAGCCTGCAGACAGCCTTGGGAATTGGCAAACACTCTCCACCACTTGTTTTCCTTTGATAGAAAAAGAAGTTTCGGTTTCCAGAGAAAAGGAAACTTATCCCACTTGCTGTCTGCAGCCTGGGGGGCTGTGCTTAGCTGTGGGATGGGCTAGAGAGTCATGTTTCCAACCACTTAGACAGTAAACTAGGATCACATCACAGGACCGTGGACTGCTGAGGCTACTACACTTAGCAATTCTGCTTCACCTGGTAAGATGGGGTGCGGGAAATTGCAAATGCCCCCTTCTGTGGCCCCAGCTGGGCTGGGTGGGGCTGTGATCAGCCTGTGCAGAGCAGCCAGGGCTATCTGGTCTGGGCTTTGCCTCAGGGCTGGGTCCCCAGAGCAGAGGGCTTCCTGCCCCCACCTGCCCTGGGTCCTGGGACTCTGGGCTGGGGGTCTGACCTTGAGCACTTCTGCAGGCCGAAGGCAGGTCAGGCCCAAGGCAGGTCAGGCCGAAGGCAGGTCAGGCTGAGGGAGATGGAGAGTCAGACCAGCTTTGGAGGAAGGGGGCAGAGTCCAGAGGGCGTCTCCTGTCTGAGATGCTGTGTCCTCTCATCTTCCTGACCAGGGTGTGTGTGTGTATGTGTGTGTGTGTGTGTGTGTGTGTGTGTGTGTGCAGGTACAATGAGGAGGCACCAGAAAACCCTCATCATGACATGCTCCCTCAAAACAGAACTTGCTGGGATTCCCAGAGCCCTGTGCTTCCTAAATCATTCTTGTTGACTGAGGTGGGGCAGGAAATCCTCACAGATGAAGTGGCACTTCCAAAGGAAGACCACAGGGGAGCTAAACTCAATCCCCCAAACCAGCCAGACCTCCCCAAACCCAGGTCCAACTGTATCCCCAGCCCCCAACTGGGTATATTACCAGGGGAGGGGGCAGGTTTTTTTTTTTTTTTTTACTAAAAATGCTTTTGCCAGCTTTTTCTAAACCAGAGAAAAGCCTTTACCTTTCAATCTGAGACAAATCAGCAAAAGTCTTTGTAAACCTTTAAACTTCCTTATACAAATTAGCTCTGCCATTTAGCTACCAGCTTCTTGCTCTAGGGCCCTTGTAAGAAAGACATGAGCCATTGGTCAATCACCCACGGGAAAGTTCTGGTTTTAGAGTTTGGAGCTCACTTATCTGGAGAGGTGTTGATAGGAGTGTTTTATGCAGGTGTGGCTATGGCTGATTGGGTGAGGTGTAGCCATGTTGTCCTGCCGGAGAACAAAGGAGGCTGGTGGGGGGTGGGGGCAGCAACCTTATAGTCCTTTTCCAAACTAAAGAAAAAAAAAAGTTTATTCCTAGTCCTGCCTCTGCCCTTTACATGGTTCTCCTGCCCACAGCCGTGCTACGTAATTCCCAAGCCAGACCGAACTCTTAAAGTGATCAAACTATATATTACAAGGCAAGCAAGTGAGAAAGTGGTTACTTAAATATATACTACAAAATAAATATGAAAAACCCAGTTACCCCACCCCACATGTCCAAAATTGTCCGTTAGTCCCTGGTCACCTCACCACATGTCCAATCAGTCTAAATTTGATAAAGGGTGCCTACCCACCCGGGAGTCTGGGAGTCATTGTCACTTGTTTAGGATTGCAAATTTTAAGGAGGAAGTGCTAAAAGGTGAGAATGGTCTTGATTAGAATTTCCTTTCAGAAAGCTACAATGTGGGAGAAAGAAGGAAAACAGGTTTTTTCTTTGTAATCTGATAACTCACAAGACTGTTTCCCAAAAGATGGGAAACAAAATTGAAAAATATAAATATTGGTTGGGGACAAAGAAAAGGGCTCAGCCATTTTGTAGAGCCATTTTGATTCAGCCATCTTGCAAGGAAAGATGGAGGACTTGAAGCCACGAGGGGGAGCTGTAGGCCTGGGCTTTGGCCCCAGGCTGGTAACATGGCTTTTTGTAAGCCTAAATTGAGTGTGCCTGCTGAGAGCTAAAGGGGTTGGAGATTTGAACTCTGTTTTGGAGTTTGCCTTGCTGAGTTTGCCTTGAGTGTGTCTGAAAGAGGCCGTGTGAGCCAGGTCTGAGAAGAAAATGAACTTTGCTGGTTCCTGTACTATGAAATTTCTACTACCTGGAGGAGGAAAGGAGAAAACAACATGAAGGAGATGGAGCAGACCAAAGAAAGATGTGCTCTCTTTGAGCACATGTGAATGAACTCTGAAGGATTGGAAAGTGGTGAGGTTAACAGGACTTAAGAACAGAGGGTTTGGAACAATCTGGGGGAAGGACTTTGGACAATGTTGAGAAAGGTTTTGGACAATGTTGAAATAATTGGAGTTTTTCTTATATGTTTCTGTAGGAAACATATAAATAGGAATTTATTTTATTTAGTAATAAATTAGTCTGTACTCTAAGAGTCTTGTTCTGACTTGGAATTTAGTGAAAAGGCTGGGGATGGCAGAAAGAACCCACAAGTTTGAATATCTTCAGGCTGCAGGAGCTGTAAAGGGTAAATTGAGGCAAGCTGGTGTAAAGTGTAAACTGCAGGAGTTGTAAAAGTTACATTTGAGACCAAGCAGCTATGAGTTCAAAATGTGGTTCTGATATCGAGTGGCAAAACAAATAACGAAACTTGCAAAGGGTAGCAGCTGACCCTTTAAAAGCCAGTCACACACCAGGTTCTTCCCAGTCCACGCATGCAATAGCAAGACCACATAAACTTTAAGAGGGAGGCAAAAACAAATTTACTTACTAAAAGGGCAAAGCAAATAAAAGTCACTGAGGGGTACAAGGGAACCCCTTTGGTAATCTTACCACACTGTCCAGTCTCTAGTCCAAAGAGCACATGACTGCGGCAGTCATATGTGTCCACAAAATGGCAGCTGCCCCACCTTAAGCCATATGAAAGAGTTAAGATGGTGCCGCTAGTCCTTCTTCAAAGACACAGCTGCACTCACGCCAAGCCAGAAGCCAAAATGGCATCATCGCAAGATGGAGTCATCGATCCTTCTCTAAGAGGCACAGCTCCGGCATTCCTTCAGCTCCAACTCCTAAGTGGCCCGGCATCAGCAAAACTCACTCAATACAGCAATACAGCAAGCACTTCAGACATCTAATGTTGGAAACGGCAACACAGCAAACTCTCTTCAGTTCTCCAAAAGACTTCCAAACTTTGCAGTTTCAAAATTAAACCAAGTTTTCAAGTACCATGTTTCCAAGACAGCGCACACAGGTCACAACTTTCTCAAACATGCTTCTTAGGGCTCCTCACCAGCTCGGGCTGGGGATGGATGCCCACAGCTTGGCTTCTTTCCCTCCCTACTGCCCCACATGGCAGTGGCAGCTCTGAGGCCTCCAGCCTCTCTGCTCCTCCTTTCTGTACTTTCCTTTTCTGTTCTCTTCTCTGTCCCTTTCTTTTCTGTTCTGTCTCCTTCCATGTCTTTTATCTTTTAATCCTCTTTTCTCTTGAGAATGTTTAACTTCCCTTCTCCAAGTTTCTACCCACCAATGATAACAATAGCTATTTTAATGCATCAACACCAGTACTGGGGACCACAACCCCCTAACAGTTCTGTTTTTTCCCTCTACAGTTGGGTTGGAAGCTGAGAGAAAGCTGCTGGCAAGCAGCAGGGAATTCCACATTGATAGGGTATGTTACCCCCCCCCCATTTTTTCCTGTTTAAGATTGTAGATTTCAAGGACAGATGCTAAAATGTGAGAATGACCTTAGTTGGAATTTCCCTTCAGGGAGATGCAGGAGGGAGGAAGGTGACACAGGTTTCCTGGAAGGCGGGAAATCAGGGTATATAAAGGGTGTGCAAACAAAGATTGGGATAGGAATTTTTCAGAGGCAATATGGAGATTGGATAGAGAGAGAGATTCAATGGAGGAGAGATGGGAATTGGCCATCTTGTAAAGATGTGAGCCATGTGAGCTTGGCCTGAAGGAGAGCCTGGAAAATAGAAATGTCTGTTTCCTGTGACCCTTTTAACCATAGTGCTGTTCTGCTTCCGTAACCGGCTTGCTGCCAGGGCCCCATGAGGAAGTGCTGTGCTGTGCAACAGGTGTGAGGAAGTGCTGTACTGTGCAGAAAAACAAGTGTGAGGTAGTGCTGTGCAGAAAGACAAGTCCTTGCAAAAATCCTGTCCCTTTTTGAAACCCGCAGATGTGCCAAGATAACCTCCCAGTTCCTGTAACCTCACCCTTGGCAACAGTATATAAACTGGGCTTGTGTTTATTTCAGGGCTGCTCCAGGTGACTGGGACCCTTGGCCCGGTCTGCTGAGTAGCCCCAGCTAGCTGGAAATAAAACTGCTCCTTGCTTTTGCATGATCATTGTTGTCTGAGTCTCTCTCGCGCTCGAAATATCCCATTCCCCTAACAGGCCATGTGGCCACCGGGGGCCTGCAACCCTTGGCTGACCCAGGCTGGCAGCATGTGTGCTAGATGCAGTTAAGAAGTTTGCAGATTAGAACTCTGTGTTGGAGTTTGTTTTGCTGAGTTTGACTTGTGTCTGAAAGAGGCTGTGCAAAAGTTAGGCCTGAGAAGAAAGTGAACTTGACTGGGTCCAATACCATGAAGTTCCTGCTACCTGAAGATGACAAGGAGAAGGCAATGTGGAAGACAAGGAGGAGCATGCCAAAGGAGCACCCCAAAGAAAGATGTCTTCAAACACGTGGAGAGGAACTCTGACTGGCTGATTTTGGTGAGATAATCAGAACTGAGAGATTGAGGATTTCTGGGCAATCTGGGAAGGGACTTTGGACAATGCTGAGAAAGGTTTTGGACAATGTTAAAGCAATCTGAGTCTTACATGTTTCTTTTGTAGTTATTAGGATAATTAGAAATCACTTTTTTAGAATAAATTAGTCTGCACTGATAGTCTTGCAATGGTTTGGTATTTTGGTTGAGAAGGCTAGGGATGGTGGAAAGAACCCATGAGCGTAGAGTTTAAACTGTGTTTTTGATATCGGGTGAGAAAACAAACAAAACGGGGTGCTTACCCAAAACCTACAAAGGGTAGCAGCTGGCCCTTTAAAGCCAGCCACACACCAGGTTCTTTCCAGCCCACGCATGCAGTAGCAAGACCACATAAACTTTAAGAGGGGGGCAAAAACAAATTTACTTATTAAAAGACAAATTGGAAAAGAGTCACGGAGGGGTACAGGGAACCCCTTTAGTAATCTTACCACACAGTCCAGTCTCTAGTCCAAAGTGCACATGGCTTCAGCAGCCATGTATGTCCACAAATTGGTGACTGCCCCACCTTGAGCCGGATGAAGGAGTTAAGATGGCGCTGCTGCTCCTTCTTCAAAGACACAGCTGCACTCACTGCAAGCCAGAAGAAGGCAATATGGCGTCGTTGATCCTTCTCCGAAAGCAGGAGATTCAAATCCAATGAGGAAGACCAGGGTGGCGTCCTCAATTCTTTTCCAAAAGGCACAGCTCCTGCATTCCGTCAGCTCCAGCTCCACAGTGGCCCCAGCATCAGCAAAACTCACTCAGTACAGCAACAGAGCAAGCGCTTCAGACGTCTCACATTGAAAATGGCAACACAGCAAACTCTCCTTAGTTCTCCAGAAGGTTTCCAAGCTTCACAGTTTCAACATTAAACCAAGTTTTCAAGCACGTTTCCAAGACAGCTCACACAGGACACAAGTTTCTCCAACATGCTTCCCCAGGCTCCTCACTGGCCCAGGCTGGGCATGGGGATGGAAGCCCACAGCTTGGCCTCCTCCCCTTCCTGCTGCCCACATGGCAGTGGCAGCTCTGAGACCTCCAGTCTCCCTGCTGCTCCTCTCTGCTCCGTACTTCTCCATTCTCCTCTCTGTCCGCTTCCGTTCTTTTCTCTACTGTTCCCTACTCTCTTTCCCTGTCTTTTTCTCTGTCCCCTCCCTGATCCTTTAATTCTCTTTTCTCCCTAGAAGGCTTAACCTCCATTCTCCAAGTCTCCACCCACCAATGTTAACAATAGCTATTTTAATACATCAACACCAGTACTGGGGGCCACAGCCCCCTAACATTTTTAAGTTTTTCTGAAAGCAGAGAGCTCCTGGCTGACTTTTGCATATCAATGGTAAAGGTCAACAGTGTAAATGCTAATGGCCTGCTTGTATCCTGCTTTGTAGAGAGAAGCAGGCCTAGGTGTGGCGGCCTCAAGGTAAAGCTAAACGGCCTGTTTGTAGCCTGCTTCAGAGAGGGAAGCAGGCCTTTATGTGTTTTAAGTTAAGTTGAAAAGCCTTTCTTTGGTCACCTGCTTCTTTATACCCTGTTTCAACATAACAAAAGAAAGGAATCTGTGAAAATGCAAGGTGGCCTGTGAAAGCATCTACCCACAGCAGGCTAGGATTTGAATCTGCCTGGGAGAAGTAGGCAGAGAATCTGAATTTTAAGCTACAAAGCCTCTTTACAGAATAACAGTTTTAAAGTCTCTCTTGCACCTGGTAACAAATTCACCAGCACATGTCCCCAAAGCAGGGAATTCTTTTTTCCTCCTTTGATGTGTTTAAGCTTCCTCCAAAGACATGGTTCAAGACACCGTAATTTTCTTTTCTTTAGGCATCCTCTCAGCTTTAGGCAGTAGAAAAACTCCAAGTAAAACAAGAACCAACACCAGGTCCACATTCTCAGGCCTTGCCCTTGGCCTCTCCAAAGACATCTGAATTAAACTAGATGAAACAGGCTCCAACATAAAGTTCAAATCTCCAAACCCTTTTAGAGTCTTTGGCATACACCATCTGCTTATGCTAACGCTCACATGAGTCCACCAGGCTGGGCCAAAGACCCCAGGCCCCAGGCCGCCTCAGCCATCATGGCAGGTCCCCCATGCTCCTCCAAAAATGGCCAATCCTTTGTTTCCTTTCTAAGTCCCTTTTTATATCTTTTCTCCTTGTTTTCCCACTCTTGTGGGAACAGAGCTTTGTCAATCATCTCACATCACAAAACCCTTATATTTCTTTTCCTTTCCCCTTCTCCCCTTCTGAAAGAAACTGAAACCGGGTGAAAAGAAAAAAAAAAAAGACTTTCTACCTTAAACTTGAAACACATCTGCCTGCTTCTCTCTAGGAAGCAGGCTACCAGCAGTTCCTTAGCAATTAACTTTAACTTGAACTAGACTCACCTATGCCTGCTTCTCTCCCTAGGAAGCGGGCTACAAACTGTAATTAGCATTTTCACTGTTCACCTCCACCATTGGTATGCAAACATCAGCTACCAGCTTCTCTCAGCTTTCTTACCCTCTTTCAGATCTAAAAAGAAAAATTTAGAAACGCAGTTTAAACTTTAAACTAGTCTGCCTCAATTTACCCTTTTAGACTTCATGGGTTCTTTCCACCATCCCCAGCCTTCTCAACCAAAATACCAAGTCAAAGCAAGACTATCAGTAAGTAAAATTCTGATTACTTTAACATTGCCCAAAGTCCTTTCCCAGATTGCCTAAAATCCTCAGTCTCTCAGTCCTGACCATCTCACCAAAATCAGCCAGAGTTCCTCTCCGTGTGTTTGAAGACATCTTCCTTTGGCGTGCTCCTTTGGTGTGCTCCAGCTCCTCCATGCCGTCCTCTTGTCGTCCTCTTCCAGGTAGTAGAAGAAACTTCATGGTACCAGACCCAGCAAAGTTCACCTTCTTTTCAGGCCCAACTTTTGCACGGCCTCTTCCAAAATACAAGTCAAACTCAGCAAAACAAACTCCAACACGGAGCTCAAATCTGCAAACTCCCTAACTGCCTCCAGCACACAAGCTGCCAGCCTGGGCCCACCAAGGACAGCAGACCCCAGGCCTTGGCCACATGATCAAGCTCACGTGGTTCACATCTCCATCCTACAAAATGGCCGAAACCAAACCTGAATCTTTCTGTTTTCCTGCCTTCCAGGAACAGCTCCTGAATTATTACATTACAAAGAAAAAAACCTGTTTTAGTTCTTCCTTCCCCCTTGTATCTTTTTGAAAGGCAATTCTAATTAAGGCCATTCTCACATTTTCGCATACCTCCTTGAAATCTGCAATCTTAAACAGGCAACAATGACACTGGGGGTGGGGGGACTGTGGTGCCTCCTACCAAAACCTGTGAATTCTAATGAGGGGTCATCCTAAGCTTTGTTCACCTGGGCTCTGAAACATTCAAGTCAGGAAGTCCAATCTCCATATTATTGACAGACCTACTTGTAATTTACAATTCTAAAGCACAAGGGAAGTAACACCTATTTCTTAGCTACACCACCTTATTATCATCGCATATCATCAGCTATGTTAATGGCAGCTACCTTTCAACAGGGTATCTCAGGGGTCTGCTGCGGGGAAAACAGCCTGTCTAAGCCCCAAACCCCCTTTACCAAGACCAGTGTCTCCATTTTGTTGACTGGTAGGCTCCAGAAAGTGCCGGTCACCTGCACCATGGATATTGCACAGGCAGGCATCCTGGCCACAAGCCTGACCTCCAAAGTGATGTCAGCAGTGAGTCTGGCCCAAGTGGGAGGGGCAGCCTCCAGCTCTGTGCTGGCAGGACTCTCCTCTATAGGTGAGTGTTCCCAGGAGGGAAGGAGGTGGCAGGAGCTGGGGGTGAGTGGAAGGCTGGCCCGGGAACCCAGGGAGAGGTGAGGGGGGCCTCCCCTGTAGTGTCCAGGCCTGGTATCTGCCTGACTAGAGGGGGCAGCACTGCGGTGGGGTCCCTCTGGCCTGGCTCCAGGGGTGCTGAGCTGGGTCCTGCTCTCTGGCTCTCATGGCCCTGGACTCACCACCTGCCTCACATCCTGGGCTTGGCTTGGACAGCAGTGACCATTTCTGCCTGAGTGTCCTGTGGGGTCTCAGAGCCAGGCCGACGTCATGATGTTCTTAAGTTTTTCCCTGTCTCCATAGCTCCCGGGAGGCCTGCTCCACCATCTGACTATTGTCCGTGTCTGCCTTCCCTTGTGTCCTCACCCTTGAATCAATAGCTTCACATCTTTGCTGTGCATTTATTTATATATATATATTTTTGTCAAACAACATTTTTTTTTTCTGTTTGCCGGGGGCGGGGCGGGTAACATCCCCAGGGAACAGCTATGTGTCTCAATGCTCCCCCTGTGCTCCCAGCTTGGACCTGCCCATGGCGTTGAGAGCCTCAACCTGGACCTAGAGCCTTCCAGTGTCCCTGAGCCTCCAGCCTGTACCCCTTCTTCCCTTTGAAGGGCCCCAGGGCCCCTCTGGCTCAAAAAGTTGGGGAGAGATATGCAGGGCCAGGCTCAGGCCTGCTGCCCCTGAGCTCGGCCTTCTTCTTATCCCCAGGAAGCGCCCTGCCATCTAAGGTGGCCCTGACCACCCTGGGGCCCCTGCTGGGCTCCCTGAAGGGCTCCTGTGCACTGGGATCCTCTGCTGCGGCCCTCACAGCCTCCCCTCTCGCAGGTAATGGCCTGGGGACAGCACCCCCGTGGGCGTCTGCCCAGTCCTGGATGGGGGGACAGAACACTTGGGGATGGCCCAGCACACAGGCCTCATGCTTGCCCAGAGACGGAGC
>PVHY01035067.1:0-10029 GCA_004024945.1 Uropsilus gracilis
GGGGAGGAGCCGGGGCGGGGCTTGGTGGGGCGGGCGGTGGGGCGTGGCCGGGGCGGAGCCCGGGGAGGGGCGTGGCCGGGGTGGGGTTGCGGGGGCCCGCGGTCCGGTCCCTCGCGTCCGGCCGGGCGGGCGCGCTCTCACCGGCCTCCGTTCTCCCCGCAGGGACCGCGGCCCGCGGCGTGGCGGACAGCCTGCAGCGCTTCTCGGCGCTGCCCGCCTACCTGCCCGCCAGCCTGCAGCTGGCCGACGCGGACGCGGCCTTCTTCCTGAAGGAGGCCAGGCAGGACGTGACGCGCAACGCCAGCCTGCAGGCGCGCGCCGAGGCCTTCTTCGTCCAGCGCGCGCGCGCGCCGCCCACGGTGCGCGCCAGCTACGGCCCCTTCTCGGCGGCGCGCGCCGTGCCCGAGGCCCTGCTCCGGGCCGGCGCGGCCCTCCCGCTGCGCGGGCGGCTGAAGGCGCACGTGCTGGACAGCGCCATCTACTCCAACCGGCCCAAGGTGCGGACGCTCTTCTACGTGACCGGCGCCGACTGGGCGGACGGCGCGGCGGCCGAGGCGCTGCCCTGCGTGCGCATGTCCGCCTTCCCCGAGGCGCGCGAGGTGGCGGCCGGCTGCCGGCTGCGCGGCGCGCCCGGGCTGTGCGTGGCCGAGCTGGAGCTGCTGCCCGAGTGGTTCAGCTCGGGGCTGGACCTGGAGCCCGAGGAGGCCGTCCCGGCGCTGCTGGGCGGCACGGCCATGGAGCTCTTCTTCGCGCTCTACCCGGCCGACGCGGCCGGCCGCTGCCCGCTGGACGAGGCGGCCAAGTGGGAGAACCACGTCCACGCGGCGCCCGACAGCGCGCCCCCGCGCGAGCGCATCGGCAGCGTGGTGGTCTACCCCACGCAGGACGACCTGCGCTGGTCGCTGCTGGGCCTGGACCGCAACGTGGCGCTGTCCGTGCCGCTGAACCTGGTGCGCGAGGGCGCGGCCGCCACCTTCCTGGTGTCCCTGACGAGCGGCGCCGCGGCTGACCACTTCACGCTCAGGTAGGGCGCGGGTCCTCCCCGGCGGGCGGGTGGGCGGGCGGGGGTGAGGGGGCCGCGGGGCCGGGGGCCGGGGGCCGGCGAGGGGGCCGTGGGGCCGGGGGCCGGTGTGGCTGCCCCGGAGATGGTGGCGGGCAGCTGGGCTGCACAGGCCGAGCGCAGAGGTGCCCACAGCCTGCGCGGTCAGGGAGGAGCCCGGTGGCCACTGGGCCGTGCTGGCGCGTGTCTGGCAGGCGGCAGCAGCGGGCTGACCTCGGCCGGCCGGGGTGCCCGCCCCGGGTGGACACCACATGCCGTGGCTTTGGCGATCTGGCTCCTTGGCCACAAGGAGCCGTAGCTGTCAGGGCTGCAGTGTGAAGGAACGGTCCGAGGCACCCTCCTCTCTGCGGGCCCCAGTTGGTTCAGCTTCAGACTTCCCCGGGAAACACGCAGCCAGCAGTAGCGAAAGGAGTTCTGACCCAGGGTCGCGTGGTTACAGCGCGTCTTTCCCAGGAGACCAGCCGGAGCCAGCACAGTCCGTCCGTGGACGGTCAAGGCCTCTCTTGAGGCAAACATCCAGCAGCTTCTCAGAGCAGGCCGGAAAGAGAGCAATGAGAGCACAGCTCCCGGCACGTAGCAAAGGGGTGGCCCCCCTCCTGAGTGCCAGCCACCCACGCCTGGTTCTCCCCAGTCCCCGCCGCTCCCTCTTGTCTCACACCTGGCCTACTGCGGTCACGTCTGCGACCCCTCTGGCTCCCGTGGCCATTTTTGAAGCTCTGGACGCAGTGCTGCGAAGACAAGGGCATGTGGCGCCCAGGACAAGGGCGAGATCTTAGTCTCCGAAGGCAGATGCCACCCCTCCTTGGCCAGTGTCAGGGGATGGAACTGACTGTGTGAGTCTCAGAAAAGGAAGCTCCGCTCCAGCATCCCTGGCTTCCTGCTGAGTGGGCCGCTTGGAGCGACTCTCTCCGAGGGCCGCTGGCACACGCAGGGCACCTGGTGAGCGCCCGAGGCTGCTGCCGGACGTGTAGTCGATGCCGTGGTGGAGTCACCGCTGACCGCCTCTGGGAGGTCACGCATGTTTCGCTCCTGCGCTCGGGCTGGCCTGCGCGACGCCGTCACGTTGTCCTCGCCACGTGCTGCCCCAGGCTTCTGCAGAGTCTCACAGACTCAGGCCAGGGGCCAGCGCGGAAGGCCTGCGGTGGGAAACGGTGGGGTGCAGCTGGCACAGGGGAGCCCACGATTCCTGCTGTGCCCCCTCTTCTGGCTGATGACCTTGCCTGGCTCTGGAGTCATGATCACCTGCTGGTCCCCATCTGCTTTGTGTCTCTCGTCTCAGGTCTGTCTGGAGGGGAGTGTGACTTATTGGGCTTTGTTTAACTTTTCTATTGAGCCCAGGTCTCGCTGTGTTGCCCAGGGCAGTCCCGCTCCCACAGACTCAAGCGATCCCCAGCCTCAGCCTCCCAGGTAGCTGGGATGACAGGTACCTGCTACTGCTCCCGACTGGTTTTTCAAGACCAGGTCTCGCTACGTTGCCTGGGGTGGTCTCGAACCCGCGAACCCTGGCCTCAGCCTCCCAGCACTTGGACAACAGGAGCGAGCCACCATGCCCAGCAATGGGGCTTTATTTATGGCCAGAGCAGGTCACCCTGAAATGCGGGGACTGAGCAGCCACCCAGATGAACCCCTAGGCCAGCTGCTCAGGGCGGTCAGCGTCACTGTGGCTGGCGGGACCCGGAGGGTGGAGGGGGCCCCGGGAGATGGGGGCTGTGGTCTGCTGGTGGGAGGAGCCAGAGCTGGTGCGTTCTCGAGCCGAGACAGGTCCTGGTGGAGGCTGGAAGCCGTGGCTCAGGCGCTGCAGGTGGAGCAGGGCTAGGCCGGCTCCCCGCAGCTCTCGGCCACGCTTCCAGGGAAGTCCGAGCTGTTACGGGACATTCCCATCCTAATACGGTGCCTCTGATAACCGCGAGAAAGCCCAGGAGTCTGTGTCTCTGATTTGTTCTTTCTTAAAATAGTTCAACTAGTCCTCCCTCAGCCCACACAGGGTCCCCCCCGCCCTGGGACTGTCCCCCATCCTGGGCAGCCCATGTTAACACTGTGGACTGCCGTGTGGCCGCTGTGTGACCTTTTGCAAGTTGCCTTCCCTCTCTGTGCCCAGGGGACGGGGTGTCCTTCAGGTGACTAGGCCGCATCAGCTTTGTGCTCAGCCAGGTGCTCCCGCTTAACTTGGGAACCCCCCACCCCCCCGTCCTTCTGGGTCCTGAGGCCAGACATCTAATGGCTCTGCTGGATGCTCCCAATTCTGGGAAACTGGACTCCAGAAGCACTGGAAGATCCCGGGCCTCTTCTTTCGAATCACCAGGCTGAAACTGCCTCCTTGTTGGGATCAACCAGGGCAGCCTTCCTGGAAGAGGCGGCTGTGGGGGATAAGCAGGTCAGGGTTGTCCTCTCCCTGGCCACCATCTTGGGACCGAGGTGTTTGCAGGGTGTGGCCATAAGCAACACCAGCAGCGAGAGAGTTGGAGAGTATCCAGGGAGCCATAGCTGTATCTGCCGCTTCTGTCTGTTGCTCTGGCTGGTGGGAGATGTGGGTGCTCATGTGTTCGCTTGCTTATCCTCCTGCTCTTGCAGATGTTGGGCTATTTCACAATTACAGCTTTCTCAATATTTTATTTCGAAACATTCTAGATAGACGGCCAAGTGAGAGACTGGTAGAGTGAGAATTCGTTTCCTGCCATTGAGATTCTTTTTTTATATTAAGTTATTCATTTATATATAAATTTGTAATCCCCGGAGTTTGCCCACCGCCTTCCCTCCCTGACCCTCTCCCGCCCCTGCCCCCCCACCCCGAGTTGTGAACTTCAGTTTGGTTGGTGGCTTGTTTTGACTTTTCCTCCTGGCTTTTAATTTTTCCCTTGTCCCATAGATTAGGGCAGCCATTTGGTTTCTGCCTTTTTCTTTCTGACTTGTTTCTGCTAGTATGTTTTCTTCTAGGTCCATCCATGTTGTCATAAAGTCATCAAACTTGTCATTTTTAATTGACGAGGAATAGTCCATTGTGTACATAGACCACAGCTGTTCATCCATTCATCCGTCTTGGGTCATTTGGGTTGTTTCCAAGTCCTTGGCAATTACAAATAGTGCTGCAGTGAACATCCGGGCACAGGTGTCCCTTTGGACAAGCACTGAGGTCTCCTTTGGGTCGATTCCCAGAAGAGCGATGGCTGGGTCAAATGGTAGCCCCATGTTCAGTAGTGTGAAGGTCCTCCACACAGCTTTCCATAGTGGCTGGACTAGTTTGCATTGCCACCAGCAGTGTAGGAGTGTCCCTTTCTCTCCGCATCCATGCCAGCACATGTTGTTGCCCGTTTTTGGGATGTGGGCCGCTCTTACTGGTGTGAGGTCCCACCACTTAGATTCTGCCTTGAATATATGACAATCTTCCCTTTAGGAGTCCCTCCATCACTGTCTGTGTCCACCCATTGAGCCATCGTATGTTTTGGTGCATTTAAAAGTAAATTGTAGATGTTCATTTGTCCCCCCTTCCACAGCTAAGCGTGTGCATTATTAACTAGAATTCAATATTCATGCCCTTGATGGTGATTACATTGCGCGCATAGATCAGCTTACGGGGAATCACCAACTTTGCAATATTGAGTCTTCAGTACAGGAACTCACTCCGCTCCTCTCTTTATTTACATCTTTAATTTTCTTCACTCTGTGGATTTCCATGTCCAGGTCTTAGGCCGTTTCTTAATATTTGATTCTTGAACATTTTCTTTTTTAATGCTGTAAGCGGAGCTGTTGATTTTATTTTTTCCATTTTTCATCGCTGCAAGGCACACATGTAGGTGACATCAGCCACACTCACTTCTCTGCGTCTTTGTGTTTCCAGTGTGTCTCTGACCCATGAGGTGTGGTTACGTCTTGTGTTTTTAGTTATTGACTTGACATCTCTGTCTTTTGACTGGAGTGATTGCGCCATTCATATTTGGTGTGATTACTGATGTTATTAGAGTTGGGCTTACAGTGTCATTATTTGTTTTCTATTTGTTCCCACTTTCCCCGTTGTGTCTCTTTGGGGGATTATTTGGAAAGTTTTAAGTATTCTAATTTAGCTTTCCTACAGGCATTTCAGCCTCATTATATTTTTAGTGGTCGCTCTGGGATTTACAGTATGCCCACTTAACTCTTCAGCCTACTTTGAATTAATGTGTCAGCTTCTCCCATAGCTACATCTTGGGTCCACTGGCCCACCCGTGTTCTTTATGCTAAAGAGAAGTCATTTGACACACAGACATAGATTAAAAACCTTAAAAGGCAAATGTTAAAAATTGCTTTAGACAGTTCTGTGCCTTGTAAAGAAATTAGCCGGGAAAACAACAAATGTGGCTTTCTGCATTTATTTGGTGCCCTTTCTGAGGCTCTCCTTTCCTTCCTGGGGATCTGGCTTTTCACTTGCTGTCATTTCTCTTCACCAGGCAGGAGATGCCTCTTGGTGGTTTTTTGCAGTGAAAATTGCTGGTGGTGAGCTGCCCTAGTTTCCTTTGTTTGGGATATTCTAGAAGAACATTTCGACTGTTGATGGGATTCTGGGATAGCAGGTCTTTTCTTCCAGCAACCTGAAGGCAGTGTCCCGCGCTCTCTGTGCCTCCTGATGATTGGCAGTGAGAAGGCAGCCTTGCTTACCTGGAGAGGGTGTCATCTGGAGCAGCTTGGTTTCGCGTGCCACCTTGATCGTTAGCCACCGACTGGCAGACCAGAAGCAGCGTCTTGTCATGTGTCACGTGCCATGTGTCATGTGTCTCCTGACTTGCATTTGCTGCGGACTTGAGTTTATGTATTTATGTTTCTCATTCATCGTGGGAGGTTTTCAGCAGTGATTTATTTCCATCTTTTTTTCTGTCTTGTTTTCTCACTCCCCCGCGTGGAGCTCCAGGATCTCATTTAAGGCATTTGCTCGTATCAAGCGGTCCTAGGTTCATTTATTTCTGTCTTTATCCTCACTCTTTCCACATCAGATAACTGCTGCTGGTCTGTCTCCGGAGTCACTCAGGACTTCCTTGGTCATCTCTAGCCGGCTGTTGTGTTTGTCCAGGAAATTGTAGTTGTCCATTTTGCTTTTCTGATCTTTATTTCCCTGTTGAGATCTCCCGGCTTTTCAGTCATCGGAGGCATCTTTTCTTTTACGTCACGGAGGATAGTTCTATCTAGCCACTCGAAAAGCCTTTCCTGGGGGTTCTAGCATCCAGGCTATCCCCCGTGTGGTGTCAGTTGCGTGTCTTGTCACTCCTGATGGCTTTCATATTTTTGAAGCTTTACCTTTGGAACAGTTGGGTTGTATCTAGGACAGTGCAAAAGTTAAGCTGTTGATTCTCTAGATTCCCCCCCCCCCCATCCTGTTCTTTGGTTGGACTTGGAGAGCAGTGCTTTTGCTTGGATCACAGCTCCACGGTCAATACAGACCCCGTGCCCTGAGCTGGGGTCCTTGGAGGCATGGATGTGGTTTGGCCGGGAGAGGGGGGCAGTGTGGTGGGCTGGCAGTGGTCTCCCCATTATCTATTTCTCTGTCTATTTCTGTTCTCCCTCTAGAACCTTCAGATCTCTGCTCTTACCTGCTGTCTGGAGTTTGCAGTGTTCTCTCCAGTATGTAGATGTGGCCCATTTATATTTAATGTAATTGTCAGGAGGGTTGGATTTAGGTGTGTGACTTGCTGTTTTGTTATTTATCTCACTTTATTTTTGCTCTTCTGTTCCGTTTTGCTTTCCCTTGTAGAATCAGATATATTTTAATATTTCATCTTAATTAATCTGATGACGTTCTCACCAGCCCTCTTTGCATTTTAAATGCTGTGCTAAGGATTAGAATATCTCTAACCTTGTCACCATCTAATAGGAAATGACATTTTGTTACCCTGGGTAAAAGAGAGTTACTTTGCCATCGTGGGGAGTCGTTCTCCCATCTCTTGCGCTGTTGTTACATCCGTCACATCTACGTGTGTCATATCTTGGCCCTTTTAACATTCTCGTTATTTTCGTGGAACGTCTCTCAGCTTGGCTGTGGTGACGCCGGCAGGACGCTATGTTCTCTGCTAGGAGGCATGTGGTCTGCATTGGCCACGTTCACATCCATCATGTGGCTCGGATGGCCTCTGCCGGTGATTTCCGCTGTGAGTTTATCGTTTTTCCCTTGCGGCTGATGAGGATTTTGCGGGGAGCGATGACAGCACCCTAAACTCTTCCCTGTCAGACTTTCGATTTCTTCATTGATTTACATTCACAGCCAAGATGCCCGCGTAGTGAATGCCTCGCCCAGCAGGGGGCGGTAGTGAGCGGGTGGCGGTGGGAAGGAATGGAGAAACCCGGCCCACCCCTTCCCTCCTTCCCTCCTTCCCGCTTCCCAGCACCCGGCCCTCTCCTCGGCAGCCTCTCCCGTGGGGTCCCCCCTGCTTGGCAGACCCCGGCCCACTGGAAGGCCAGTTCAGGGGTCGGGCACACGGCCTCCCTGCTGTACCCCTCCAGCCTGGGGCGGGGCCCCCCGGGCCTTGCCTGCGTCGCTCCCCGCATGACTCTCGCTCTCCAGGACGTGTCACCCGCTCTCCCCAGGAGCGTCCCTCTGCTGAGGTCTGCAGAGTGGCTTCCGCCCTCCCCTTCGGGGCTCTGGCTCCAGACCCTTGTTGGTTGTGGTGGTGGAGGTGCCCAGGGACTGTAGGTGGGGGGGGCACTCAGTAGGGGGTCCCGGGCCCGAAACGGACGTCCTTGCTCCGCCGCGTCGAGGGGTCTGGGCTAGTTTGACGGCAGCTGAAGCCTCGGGGAGCCGCGATTGTTGCAGTCAGCGTCGTGAGAGGAACAGGCGTGACGGGTCCCGAAGGGCCCAGCGTGTCACAGCTTGGTAAGTGACAGAGCGGCTCTTCGGGGAGCGGCGGGCGCAGGAGCAGGAGCCGGGGCCGGGGCCGGCTCAAAGGACGGACTCAACACGGCTGGCCGGGGCCGGGAGCTGAGGGCCCTGGGGGGCGGGGCGGGGGCTGGAGCTCACCGTGAGTCTGACGCGTGGAGGCGGCGGGGGGAGACGCTGGCAGCCCCTTCGACGAACTTCTGGGCCTGGGAGCCAAATGGCGGGGTTCGGGGGTGGGCGATCGCGAAGGTGTGTTATTGGGGAGTAAGGTCGCTCCCTGGGTTAGGGCCCGAGGGAAGCCGAAGTCGCCAAGACAGGGCTGGAGTTAGGGGAAGGGAAGAATGTCCTGAGCCGGGGTGGGGGGGGGTGTCAGAGAACCGAGGCTCGCTCAGCCTTGGCCTCGCGGTTGCAAGATGGCTGCTGCCGCGGGGGCCATCACGCCCACCTTTCACAGAGCCGCATGGCAGGTCAGGAGGGGGAGCGTGGTGTGCCTGAGCCTGCCCCCCGGGTTGCCCAGTGGCCGGATGGTTCTCAGTCAAGGCCATGCGGAGGAGTGGGGACCCGTAGGTGTTCACTGGACATAGCGCCAAGGCCCCCCCATCAGGAAGAAGTGGCGGGCGGCTCCTGGGTGCACCGTTAGCCCAGTTTGCCACCTCCGGTTGATGGGGGGAGGGCAGTGTCTTTCCCGGTCCTTCCAGCCCTGGGCCGGAGGGGAGCAGGGGGGAACCATCACATCGGGAAGCAGCTCTCTCGGAGGCCGGGGGGAGCCCATTCGTGTGTGAATGCCGCCTTCAAGCTCAGCCCTAAAAGCCAGACTTGCAGGGTGCAGGGGTGGCCATCTCGCTCCTGCTCCCCCAGAGCGGCCGCTCTGTCCTGGGAAGAGCCCGCGCAGCTAGGCTCCCAGTGGCCGCCCTCATCGCTGCCCACACGGAGCCAGCTCGCTTTGCCCCTCCCGGGGACGTGGGCGGCACATCTCCTCCGGGGCTCCCCAGGGGCCGTGCCGCCCGGAAAGAGATGCCCTCCGACCTCTCCCTCTGGGTGGGCGGGGTTCTGGGGTGCGGTGGGTGCCGGGGCGCCCGGTTTTCAGCAGCGGTGGAGCGAGCGCCGCTCATCTCTCCGTCGGCTCCTTTCCACACAGCTGGCCGTGCCTGCCCCTCCCCGCCCAGATGGGCTCTCACCGGGCCTAGGCGGGCGCTCCTCGAGCCAGGGGCAAGAGGGCGCTGAGTCGTGAGGTGTCGCCGTCTGTCATCCGTCACCTCGGGCTGAGATGGCGTTTTCAGCTGTGGCTCCGGCTCCGGCTCCGGCTCCGGCTCCGGCTCGCCTGGGACCCGCGTGCTCGCCCCGTGCTCTCGGGGCCTGGTGCCGGCCTCGGGGAGGGTGCGCTCCTGCAGCTGGGCCCCGCTGGGCTGGCAGGGGTCCCCGGCGGTTCTGCGGGCCCGGGGCGCCCCGTGCCTCGAATCCGACTGAGGCCGGGAGAAGGGCGCTGGGCGCTGGCTCCCAGGGCCCAGGAGGGCCTCTCCTGCACCGCGCAGCCCCGTCCCTCCCGCCGGTCAGCAGCCTGGTCCTGGGCGCCGGTGGGGGAGCCAAGGAGCCCTCGGGGGGGGGGGTCAGCTGGTGTTTGGGGTGCTTTCCCCGAGGGAAGGGGAGGAGGGGGGACGAGACGCGGCTGGCGGGGCCGGGGGCCGTCGGGGCGCGTGTGCTGGCTGCGGGTCCCGACTGGGTCCGAGCTCGGGGCGCACCTGGCCGCACGTCCCGAGCGCGCCGGGCCGAGAACCGGGCAGGTGCAGCGGCCGCAGCCCTGGTGCCGCCCCCAGCCGCCTCGGCCCCCTCGGTCCGCACAGGGGTGCCCGCGGCCGCCCCTCGCTCCGGCGCTGCCCTCTGTCCCCTCACCGAGTCGCTTCGCTCCCTCCACTGGGTGCTGGGGGCGCCCCCTGGCCTGCCGCTCCCGGCGCCCCCTCTCCTGAGAGGCTCTGCCCGCTCTCTCCACCTGCCCGCCCCTGCCTGCAAGAGCCCGGGCCCCGTTTCTGCCGTCAGCCCGGCCGGGTCGTGTCTGCCCCCTGCAGTGGGGCTGCACCGGGCTTGTGCCAGGGCCTGGCTGGGGAGCACCCCCCCCAGCCGACAGCCCTCCCCCTCC
>PVHY01035069.1:0-10025 GCA_004024945.1 Uropsilus gracilis
GCCCCGGGTCACGGGAACGTGAGCGCTGAAGTCCAGGCCCGGATTAAGATGTCCATCGGTGAAGTGTGTCTGCAGCCCCTGTCACTTTGCCGCAGCTCGTTTCCGCAGCAGGCCGGATTAAAGTGGTTAATAGGCATGACAGTTCTTAATAACATGCTTGCCAAGTCCCTTTCGGACTTGAAGCTTCCTTTGATAACGGAGGGAAGCGGATGTGCTGAGGTTCGGGTTTTGAAACCCTTGATGGGTTTGTCTGAAAAGGCCGGCTTGGCAGGGCACTTGCTGGGTGCTCAGATGCTGCTCTCATGCGTGCCCCTCTTTGTCAGGAACGGAAACACAGAGCTCCTCCCAGGCACCCCGGTCTTCTCTTAAATGGCTGCCTCCCGCAGAACCAGGTCGGGACTGCGTCCCCCCAGACCCACTCGGTGGCTGCACACTGGTGTTCCCTTGCGGATACCGTGCGGTGGGCGCTGTGAAGAGGCAGCACCGGCCAGTCCCCGCACCCTGGGTGAAGCTACAGTTGCTGCACGCAGGACAGGACCATGCTCTTCCTGGCCACACAGGGGGGAAAGGGGGGTCCCTGCAGAGCTTTGGGGAGCCGGTTGGGGGTGGCAGTGTGCAGGCCAAGCGCTTTGTCAGCCATGCCTTGCAGCCTTCTCCCGGCGGTGCAGGGGTCCCTTCAGCGGCCAGCCCAGCAGCCAGAACTGCCCATCTGAGTGTCACCAGGGTGGCCTTGCCCAAGGAGCCGGTGCCCTCATTTCAACCGGGCCCCTGCGGGAGCTAGAGCTGACCTGGCACTCCTGTGCTGCTGCCTACCTTGCGGCCCTCGCACCCCCACTCCTCTGCGCCAGCTGGCGAGCCTACCCACCAGTGAGGAGGCTCCCTGTCCACGTGGGGTCCTGACCTCGCCCCGCCCGCCCAAGCCTGCCCTTGTGTGTAGCGTCAATAAAGCTGTGTGTTTCCACTGGCAAACCCAGACGCGACCTGGTCCTTGAGTTTACCGTGCGCCTGAGGAGAGAGCCGGGCTAGCCCGAGACACGCCAGGGAAGGGGCCACCTGCCCCGGACAGCCCATGCTGCCCAATGCTCACGGGACAGGACGGGGCGTGTGGCTGGGGAGTTCAGGGTGAGCTGCCGGAAGGGGGTGGGGGCCTGGGGTGGCTGCAGGGCAGGGCGGGTGGGGGGTGGGTCAGGCAGGGTGCAAATCAGGGGAAGGCTGAGAGACTGAAGAAGACAGCCAGCCCTCCATGGGCAGGCCTCGCCCTGCCTGCAGCCTGCTGCTGCCCCACTGAAATCCCTCAGGGAAGGCGTCTCTTGCACCAGCTGGCCCCGGGGAGGAGGGCAGCATCCCCGGACCTGTCTGAACGTCCTTGGTGGTCACCTGGGACACCTCAGCGCACGTGGGTGCACCCACAGTCACACCAAGGTGGTTGCCACTTGCCTGGTGCCAAATTCCTGAAGGTTCTCTGTCCTGGGAAGCAGCTCCTCAACCTGCTCTCAGCAACCCCTCTCTTGGGACACCAAGGAATTCAAAGGGGGGGGGGGTGGAGTGGGGTGGGATGGGGTGGGAAAGATTGCCCCCTTTTTCTCTGAAGACACCTCCTTCGTGTCTACGGCCATACCACCCTGAACGCGCCCGATCTCGTCTGAAGACACCTCCTTCCTGCTCTCTCCCAGCATCTTCAGAGACATCCATGAAAGGGGGCTTGGGGCCCTCGCTCAACTCCCAGTGGGGTGGCAGGACGCACACTGAGGGCACTTGGCATGACCTTGGCCCGTCTGTCCATCCACCCCAGACAGCTTCACCCTTCAGCCAAGGCCCTGGCTGCCACCCCTTGGTGCAAAGACAGAGGCCTGCCCAGCCCGAGGCCACCGAGCTACCCCAGGGATCTGACCTGGGCAATTTCACCATCCCTCCCCAACCCTTCAGACCCCTCCCAGCAGGTCTTGGCCCCACAGCCCCAAAGCCAGGCTCCCTGCTCGCTTTTCAGGTGCCAATCAATGGTGCCCTTCCTGAATACCCTGGCCTGTAAGTGACCAAGGCCCAAACTCAGTTCATTTCACTGGCTGGTCTGTGGCCCACGGGCTCTGGCTCTCTCTCCTCTCTCCTCTCTTCTCTTTCTCTCTCTCTTTGGCAGGCAGGGTTGTATTCGTGCTGGTCAGCAGTCGGAAGCACCTGCTCAGGACACCTACTGGCCCCTGGGAAAGAGGAATACGCCCACATTCCTAACCCCCCCACCTCAACAGCATTACTTGATCCTTAGCAGAGAAAAGAAAATTGGAGCACATCTTCTGTTGTATATATAACTATGTTGTATAGTTTAGTATTATGTGTGGTCACATATGATTTTAAGTATCTTATGTAGTGGAGATTATCTTTCTAATGTTGCTTTTTTCCTCCTGGTAGATATCTTGTCTTTACCACTAAAAACTCAATAAAAGATATGCAGGACACATTCTGACCCAGGAGAAACAGGAAATCTCCCCTCCCTTCTTACTCAACCACCCAACCCAGTATCCTGGTTTCTTCCCTGAACATAGTTACTAATCCTAATCAGAGAAGTCGTTTTCATTTCTCTGGAATAAACTTTTGTAGCATCTTATATAGTAGCTGTAGCCAATCTTGAAAAACGACTATTGTCACATGTTGGACCCCTAAGTTATCATGGTTTCTTAATCTCTTAATTTTTTGTAGTCTATTTAAACAGGAATTTAAGTTTTTAGTTTTCATTGGATTTTTTTGTTGAACTTTTACATATTTATTTTACTAAGGAAAGTCTTTAACATACCAATGTTATTTTTAAAAATCTCCACACATTTCTTTCTATAGAAAGTTTCCTTTTTAGAAGTATCTCCTTTGTCAACCTTTGTATTACATGTCTGAATTTTTATGTCTATACATTTAGTTTGATGTACACATTGTATCTTAATTTTCTCTAAATACATAGCTACTGCACAATGTCATTTATTATAGCACATTTTGGTTGAATAAGAATTAAGTTTATGAATTATCTGGCAAGAGTTGAAATCTTTACAATTTTTCTAATTTGGTTAACATATTTATTTAAATTAATTTAATCATTAGTTGACTCTTCTTTGTAATGATCTTTCATGTTTCTTTTTAGATATATTCCTCTATATTTTTAGTGTTTATTTCTTTTGTGAATGGAATAGTCTCTACTTTCTCCTAGAATGTTATGCTAATTTGAATCCGCAGTCCTCACCCCATATGCAAGCACACTGGACATTATCTGTGATTTCTTCTGCTTTTGGAACAACGGTAAAAGGGGGGAATTTTCAAGTGTCTCATTACTCTTAAGAGGAGGCAGAAGGCCAAGGATAAGACCTTAAGCTCCATTTTCCACATGTCCTCTTTGCCCAGAACTTTCCCTACAGACCCTTTCCTTTTTTCCTTTTTATTTTTATATTTTCTTCTTCCCTCTCCTCTGGCAGTGGAGTGGTTCAAACTGGTTCTTCTGGTTTATTCAGTCATGTTTCTTTAACCCCTGGCAAAATCTCCATTAAGTCTAGCCATTAAGTCTTTTGTTCTTTGCTCCTGGATATCTGAATATGCCATAATTTTGAAGGAAGGAAAGTTAGTTTGATGATTCAAGTTAATATCACAAATAAGCATTCCAAATAACCATGTCATATAGCTCCCCTCTGAATAAATGTTTGCATCTCACAAGGGCCAATTGTGAATGTGCAAATACATATCTAGGTCTTTAAATATGGAGTCTGTGCTGTCTCTACTAGGGGAGGGAGGAGGAAGGAAGGAAGGAAGGAAGGAAGGAAGGAAGGAAGGAAGGAAGGAAGGAAGGAAGGAAGGAAGGAAGGAAATCTCTTCTTTTTCTGGAATTCAACATTGTATGGTGGCTGACATGAGACTATAGAGTCACAGGTCAAGAGATTCTGAAAAATTAACTGAGCAGACTGTCAAGCATAAAACTAATTTACAAATTGTCGAGATGCTCTCTGTGAAGGAATTAAAGCCCTGTGTAGTGCCAGGGTTCATTTGAACAGAGCCTCTAGTCAGATCCAGAAAGGGAAACAAATCCATCAGATCTCCACCAGACTCTGTGCTTTCTTAACCACATGGCACAGAGGGCAAAGGAACACAAAACACATTCCCTTTCTGCTCTGACAACTGAACTTATGCCTATTTAGAGGGGGGAAAAAGGTGACCCAAAAGATGCTAAAATCACATCTCACTGTATCTTTGACTGAAGTGGCTTTTCATGACTAATTTTCTTCGCATTCATCACACTCCATTGTATTTCTCATTTCCTTTGACTGCATTCCCCACTGGATGATAAGAGTCTCATGCTCTACTGACTGAGCTAGCCGGGTGGCGCATCCCCACTGGATGATAAACTCTATGAACATAGGAATAGCACCTATTTTGTTTACTATTGAATTTTCATCTGCCTTACAGAAAATTAGTGCTCAGTGTCTATTCAGTTTAATTTTTTTATCTTGTAAGCTACAGAAGTTTGTGCTTATTTAATATATTTTTGAAATGTCTTTTAGAGGAGCACATTATTTTAGCAAAGAGAAATTTGTTTGGAAAATGCATTAATATTTACAAAGTTATTTTTAAAAATTGTTACTTTTTATAAAGTAATTAACTGTAAAATAAAGATGTATGCATGAAAAAGACTAAAATGTTAACCATCTATAGCCTACTGTTTCTTGAAATCTTATTTTCAGGTCTCTTCTCTTTCCAGGAATCTTATCCATTGCCAAAGCTTCAGTCATCACCTATAAATAAGTGACTCACAAGTCTATATACTGGAGTTCAAGATTATTTTGATGAATACGGATTGCATATCTTACATATACATCATGCTGAATGTATTTGAAATTGGAGTCATCATATCCCAAGGCCACATCAAAACTCCTCCTGCTCTTCCTCCTTCTCCTCCTTGCTTCCCTTTCTTACTGTGCATGGCCACCACCTATCCAACCACATGTGCTAGAAACCTAGTCATTATTGACTGTCTCCTTCATCTTATAGTGCTAAGTTGTCACAGAAGCCCACTGATCCACTTCATTGATTTTTTATAAATGTTAATATTTATCAGAATAAGACATGCACATAACAAAGTAGCAAAGAGCTTATGGTACAAATGAATAATTGACTCTCCCGTTATTTCCCTAGACACAACACTATGCTTGAGTTCAGAGGTAACTCTTTTTAATTGTTCTGATTTTAGCTCCTTTTGATGCAATGGTCCTGCAAGCCAAGCAGCCATGATTTACTTATCTACTGTCTTCTGATGTGATAGAGCTAAGCACAAGTGATAAATCAACCTTTATTTGTAACAGCCACTCCAAAAGACAATGACTTAAAAAGTCATCTTATCTACTCACTATTATGTATGTATTATCTACTAGTTAATTTGTGGATGAGAAATTTGCACTGAACTTGTCTAGTTGGTTCCCCTGATAGCCTTGTCTGATACCATTTCTGTGTATGCAGTCACTTGATAGATCAATGGGGGTAGGGGGGTAGTGTTGTTATAGCTAGGTTAGCTAATTATAGCAAAAAAATGCAAACTACCCAGTTAAATTTGAATTCCAGATAATTAATAATTGTTTTAATATAAGTTTATCGTTGCAATATCAGAGATATGCTTATACCAAGAAATGTCTAATGCCCATGTGAAATTCAAGGTTAATGAGGAGTTACGTTTTGTCTGGCATTTCTTTAGAGGGGTACCCAGTAAAACACTTTATGTCTATTCTGTATGTTCTCATCTTCAGTGGTTAGCCTAGGGTTTGATGCCTGTTGGTTTCAGAGCAGGAAAAATGTATATCCCAGTGAAAATGCAGGATTTAAACCTTTTCATGGGTAATGGTTATTAATGTTCAAACTGGTCAAAGCAAATCACATGACCAGGACCACAGCTAGTATGGGTGGGAACTATCCAGTGGCATGGGTACAAGGAGGTATAGTTCATTAGGGATTGTCTATAAAATCTTCTCAGATGTTCTTCTAATTGTTTTTCTTTTCTTAATTGTCTTTATCACATCTTCCACTTTTTCTACCCTCTAAATTAATTCAATGAAGTCCTCTAAATTAATTCTATGAAGTCACTTTTCGCTCTTGTGTTCACCCATTATCACAGGTCCTCTCTCACCTTGTTCTTCTTTGGTTCAATCAACCAGAATGTGAAGTTTAGTCATCATCTTAAAACTCATCTTTATTATTTTCAAAGTGGAAAGCACAATTTCCATAATTCCCTATTTACCTTTGACTTGTTTACTATGTCACTATTTAGGAGTACATGCTGAAACACTTCCTAAGATGAACAGGAGATAAACTTTTTGAGTACTTTGAGTCCTGGAAATATCTCTATTGTCAACATGCCTACTTGACAGTATTTCTATAGATAGAATACTGGGAAGAGCACATAGTCTACGATTTTGAGGCAATATTTATGTATTGGCATTAGCATACTATATATCAATAAGAAATCTAGTGTCAGCCTGATTTGTAGATTATTTTCTCTTTATAAAATTTGACATCTCCTTTTAATCTTCATGTATCATGAAATTTCTAGAGGATATATCTAGATGAGGGTTTTTTTAAAGTAAGATTTATTTGAAACACTACCACATATGTTTTAAGAATGCAGATTCACTCCTTCCCAAATGTAATTGTCCTTCTACCCCACCACCATGATACCAACAACCCACCACCTCAGTTCACTGGATAAATAAAGGTCATGATTTACTGAACATATCTGTCACACAATGCTCATGTCTTTTTAATTACTAAAAGAGAAATACAGAAAAACAATATCAATGTATTAATCATTTATAAGTAACAACAATTGTTAACATTTTGTTGTATTTGACAATCTCTTTATCAATAGGTAAAATTAAATTACACATATTATTAGTCACATTTTCCCCCATCCCTTTCTAAGAGTAATTGATATTATAAAATTGATGTCTTTCAGCACCCATTTTAAATTTTGGAATGAATATGTATACCTAATGATATATAGAAGTGTTTTACATGCTTAAAATGATATGAATGATGTTATATTGTGTCTGTACAAATTGCTTATTTCATACAATGTTACATTTTTGAAAATTGAGCAGACTGAATATACAGATATATTTTGCTTTTTTTTTATAGCTTTACAAATTCTATTATATGAAAATATGGCATAACACTTATTCACAAACCTACAAGAACATCAACCTTGCTGATGAAAATCTACCATTAAAATCAGAAACAAGATGAGTAGGCACTATGTCATCAATACTGTTGTTCCGGGATCCTTGACAGTGCAATGAGATAAGAAAAAGAAATGAGCTATGAAATACTGAATAAAAAGAGATAAAACTGTCATAATTTGTAAACTACCACCATCTACATAAGTCAGAAAGAAAAAATAGGGAAAATAACAAAATCAGTAAGATGTTGATCAGAAGAAAGTGACCCCAGAATGTATCTCAAGAGTCTTTTTATAGGAAACAGCAATATTATCACATATAAATATTTTTGAATGAACAATATATAGTGATATAAGTATAAAATTCAAAAGACAAAAAAAAAAGAAGCTAAAAGCCTGTATGTCTCATTGATTTTTAGTGGTAAAGACAAGATATCTACCAGGAGGAAAAAAGCGACATTAGAAAGATAATCTCCACTACATAAGATACTTAAAATCATATGTGACCACACATAATACTAAACTATACAACATAGTTATATATACAACAGAAGATGTGCTCCAATTTTCTTTTCTCTGCTAAGGATCAAGTAATGCTGTTGAGGTGGGGGGGTTAGGAATGTGGGCGTATTCCTCTTTCCCAGGGGCCAGTAGGTGTCCTGAGCAGGTGCTTCCGACTGCTGACCAGCACGAATACAACCCTGCCTGCCAAAGAGAGAGAGAAAGAGAAGAGAGGAGAGAGGAGAGAGAGCCAGAGCCCGTGGGCCACAGACCAGCCAGTGAAATGAACTGAGTTTGGGCCTTGGTCACTTACAGGCCAGGGTATTCAGGAAGGGCACCATTGATTGGCACCTGAAAAGCGAGCAGGGAGCCTGGCTTTGGGGCTGTGGGGCCAAGACCTGCTGGGAGGGGTCTGAAGGGTTGGGGAGGGATGGTGAAATTGCCCAGGTCAGATCCCTGGGGTAGCTCGGTGGCCTCGGGCTGGGCAGGCCTCTGTCTTTGCACCAAGGGGTGGCAGCCAGGGCCTTGGCTGAAGGGTGAAGCTGTCTGGGGTGGATGGACAGACGGGCCAAGGTCATGCCAAGTGCCCTCAGTGTGCGTCCTGCCACCCCACTGGGAGTTGAGCGAGGGCCCCAAGCCCCCTTTCATGGATGTCTCTGAAGATGCTGGGAGAGAGCAGGAAGGAGGTGTCTTCAGACGAGATCGGGCGCGTTCAGGGTGGTATGGCCGTAGACACGAAGGAGGTGTCTTCAGAGAAAAAGGGGGCAATCTTTCCCACCCCATCCCACCCCACTCCACCCCCCCCCCTTTTGAATTCCTTGGTGTCCCAAGAGAGGGGTTGCTGAGAGCAGGTTGAGGAGCTGCTTCCCAGGACAGAGAACCTTCAGGAATTTGGCACCAGGCAAGTGGCAACCACCTTGGTGTGACTGTGGGTGCACCCACGTGCGCTGAGGTGTCCCAGGTGACCACCAAGGACGTTCAGACAGGTCCGGGGATGCTGCCCTCCTCCCCGGGGCCAGCTGGTGCAAGAGACGCCTTCCCTGAGGGATTTCAGTGGGGCAGCAGCAGGCTGCAGGCAGGGCGAGGCCTGCCCATGGAGGGCTGGCTGTCTTCTTCAGTCTCTCAGCCTTCCCCTGATTTGCACCCTGCCTGACCCACCCCCCACCCGCCCTGCCCTGCAGCCACCCCAGGCCCCCACCCCCTTCCGGCAGCTCACCCTGAACTCCCCAGCCACACGCCCCGTCCTGTCCCGTGAGCATTGGGCAGCATGGGCTGTCCGGGGCAGGTGGCCCCTTCCCTGGCGTGTCTCGGGCTAGCCCGGCTCTCTCCTCAGGCGCACGGTAAACTCAAGGACCAGGTCGCGTCTGGGTTTGCCAGTGGAAACACACAGCTTTATTGACGCTACACACAAGGGCAGGCTTGGGCGGGCGGGGCGAGGTCAGGACCCCACGTGGACAGGGAGCCTCCTCACTGGTGGGTAGGCTCGCCAGCTGGCGCAGAGGAGTGGGGGTGCGAGGGCCGCAAGGTAGGCAGCAGCACAGGAGTGCCAGGTCAGCTCTAGCTCCCGCAGGGGCCCGGTTGAAATGAGGGCACCGGCTCCTTGGGCAAGGCCACCCTGGTGACACTCAGATGGGCAGTTCTGGCTGCTGGGCTGGCCGCTGAAGGGACCCCTGCACCGCCGGGAGAAGGCTGCAAGGCATGGCTGACAAAGCGCTTGGCCTGCACACTGCCACCCCCAACCGGCTCCCCAAAGCTCTGCAGGGACCCCCCTTTCCCCCCTGTGTGGCCAGGAAGAGCATGGTCCTGTCCTGCGTGCAGCAACTGTAGCTTCACCCAGGGTGCGGGGACTGGCCGGTGCTGCCTCTTCACAGCGCCCACCGCACGGTATCCGCAAGGGAACACCAGTGTGCAGCCACCGAGTGGGTCTGGGGGGACGCAGTCCCGACCTGGTTCTGCGGGAGGCAGCCATTTAAGAGAAGACCGGGGTGCCTGGGAGGAGCTCTGTGTTTCCGTTCCTGACAAAGAGGGGCACGCATGAGAGCAGCATCTGAGCACCCAGCAAGTGCCCTGCCAAGCCGGCCTTTTCAGACAAACCCATCAAGGGTTTCAAAACCCGAACCTCAGCACATCCGCTTCCCTCCGTTATCAAAGGAAGCTTCAAGTCCGAAAGGGACTTGGCAAGCATGTTATTAAGAACTGTCATGCCTATTAACCACTTTAATCCGGCCTGCTGCGGAAACGAGCTGCGGCAAAGTGACAGGGGCTGCAGACACACTTCACCGATGGACATCTTAATCCGGGCCTGGACTTCAGCGCTCACGTTCCCGTGACCCGGGGC
>PVHY01035070.1:0-10019 GCA_004024945.1 Uropsilus gracilis
CCTCACTTCTCCACACGGGGGGGGGAGGGGGAGGGAAGAGGGAGAGCAAGAGGAAGGGGTGGGGGCAAAGTGGAGGAGGGGACGGGCGGGGGAGGGAAAGGGGCAGGGGTGGGGAAGGCCCGGGGCCCATCTCGGCCTGCCCGGGTTGGCCCTGACCACGAGCGGCGGCTCCAGGCAGCGAAAGCGCAAACAGCTGTCGGCACAGAGGCCGTCAGAGCTGACGGAGTTAGAGTCCCACAGACCCTCTAATCTGTCCAAGAGATGCTGCGATGTGACGACACACGGCGACTGAGACCCGCGCAAGCAACCCCTGACCACAGCACGGGGGCCTGGGGCGGCGGGAGAAGTGGGGGCTGATGGACGCGAGGGATGCTGGCCTTTGGGGTGAGTGGGGCATGCGCCTCGTGGCACCGAGCCGGCCACAGACCTGAATTCCAGCTGCACAGTCCTGCCGGTCGGGGCCCGGGTCAGATGCCAAAGGCCGGGACCAGGGTCAGATGCCAAAGGCCGGGACCAGGGTCAGATGCCAAAGGCCACTGCCGGGGTCAGATGCCAAAGGCCGGGGTCGGGGTCAGATGTCAAAGGCCGGGGCCGGGGTCAGATGTCAAAGGCCGTGGTCGGGGTCAGATGTCAAAGGCCGGGGCCGGGGTCAGATGTCAAAGGCCGGGGCTGGGGTCAGATGTCGAAGCCGCATCAAAGAAGCTTTTTCTCCGTGATTGTCTGATGCCACCGAAGGCTGGCGGGTGGCTGACCCCTTCCTTCCAGTTACACCTGACACAGGACGTGCGTGGACGTGGGGGGCAGGGACTGGCGGTCTTGGGCATCAGGGGGAGTGGCCCCACGTCCAGACAGCAGCTCTTGCCCAGCGGGGCAGACGTGCAGACGCAGGCCCTCGGGGTTCAGGCGACGGATGGCGGCCAGAGTCGCGTGTTCAAGGCTCCCTGGCCCGGCGGGGCTCACGGCTCCGTCTCGCCTCCTCCGTGAGACTCTCGACGGGCTGGTGGCAGGTGGAGGGGGCCGGCGGGCAGCGGGGGGCCTCCCCGCCCCAGGCCACAGCTGGCACTGGGCTGGCTCAGGCCTCGCCTCCAAGGGCCCAGGGGGCTCGTTAGTGCCGCCGCCCCGCGCCCGCCCCGCCCGAGCCTGCGCGGCGACGAGCCCCCGGGGCTGTGTGCCCACTGGCGGGCGGCCGGGACCCAGGCGGGGCGGGACCCAGGCGGAGCCAGGAGCCACCAGCGCACGCCTGGCCGAGGGAAGCGGCCTGTTGGGGCGAGCCACAGGGGTGCAGCGTCATCCGGGTGGGCGTGCGCCGCCCTGTCCAGCGCCCTCGGGACCGCCCGGCCTGCGACGTCGGCCGCCGGGCGCTTCTGTCCGTCCGGCGGGTCACACGTCTGCCGGGGTGGGGGAGGGACCCGCGTCTCTCTGGCGGCAGGCTGTGTGGCTGCCGGGGGCGCGAGGGGAGCGGCAGGTGTGCCGGGGCGACCGTCCCGGGGGGCGCAGACGGCAAGCCCCAGGTGGAGGCACCAGGGGTGGGTGTGGCGAGAGGTGCAGGGAGGGAGGCCGGCGTCCGCCAGGTGCGGGGCGCGCGGTAGACACCGGTGCCGCAGGAGAGCCAAGGCGGCTGATGGGCAGCCGGGCGCCGGCAGGGAAGTGCCGGGGCCTGCGAGGCGCTGGGGGCCCTGCGGACGTCCTGTGCCATCAGCGATGCTGGGAGGCAGCGGAGACTCTGGCAGAGGCCTGCAGACGCTGCGCGCGGCCCGCGTGGGGACAGGTCTCCCGGAAGCACGGCCCCGGTGACAGGTCCGTGGGCAGCGTCCCCAGAGGACCCGCGCCGGCTGACGGGCACGCAGCGTCCCTCGGGCTCCGCTGAGTCAGGCCCGGTGGCCACCCAGCCCGGCGGCTGCAGCCAGACCTGGTCCGGAGGCTCCGAGGAGCCTGTGCAGCTGACCGCAGCGCCGCGGGCCGGGGCGACGGCTCGCCCACTGCCGGGCTCTGCCCAGGGCCAGCGCATCCCCCGGCGGCCAGGCGGCCAGGCAGCTCCAGGCACCGGCCTTGGCGGGCGAGGGTGGGGGGGGCCGGCTCTGCCCCGCGTCCTCGCTGCAGACGGAACAGGAGGCGAAGGTCCCGGGGCTGCGGCGCTAATGACCGGTTCTGGAGCAGAGGCCATTAATTAAGGGCTATTTATAGGCCGCGCCTGGACCGATCCGCCGAGGAGGGCCCGCCCCGCCCGCCCGGTAATTGCGGCTGCAGCGCCGACCCGCTGCGAGGTAAGTCCCGGCAGCTCGTTGATTAGCATGTGGGCAGATTAGCTCCCGCTTCCTAATTACAGCATCGATTTCCGGGGAGTCCGCGCGTGAAGACGGATGGCTCTGCCTCCGGCGGGGGGCGCAAAGGGTTAAGCCTCCCCCCGAAACACCGGCTGTCGGGCTGAGCCGTCCAGGGCCGGCCCGCCCCGCCCCCACCACAGACCTCTGCAGCGGCCCTGAGCCCGGGCCTGAGCAGCGGCGTAAGGCCCCCCCCCCGGCCCGGGGTCCATGCCAAGTGGATGTGGGCTCCGCGGGCAGAGGTGGACTTCAGGGCCGTGAAGGGGGCGCTGCAGCGGCGCCTCCAGGACGCCTCAGACGGGAGTGCGACCACCGGCCCGGAGCCGCTCCCCGCAGCGCAGAGCCCGAAACAGGCTTCAGCGCTCGGCGCAGAGAGGAGGCGGGCGATGTGCTGGCCCCGGCCCGCCCGGCCCTCGGGGCCCAGCGCCGCCCGCCCCGGGATGGGATGGTCTCTCTCGCACGCACTTCGGAGCCTGGGGAGAACCGGGCGGGGCGGGGCACGGACGTGGCTTCTGCTCTGCTCGCAGCTGGGCCAAGGCCCCCGACTTCTCCGCGCCGGAGAGACGAGTGAGAAGAGTCTCTGTGCCCCCGAAGGGGACCGGGGGACGGGGAGCGCGTGAAGCCCGCCGGTGCTGCCCGCGGAGACCAGGGCAGCTGCGACGGGGAGGCGTCCGCCGTGGGCACCGGACAGGCCTCGAAGCCCGCGCCCCGCTGGGGCCCGGCCCACGGCCGCCTTCCAGGCCACGCTGACCGGCAGTCGCAGGACAGACGCTGGTCTGCAAGGGCGGCTCCGAGGGCGGGGAGCGCTGTGGGCGGGGAAGGCGCGGCTGCCTCTGCTACGCCAGCCTTGGCTGCCCCTCTGCTACGCCAAGGCCGGCGGGAGCTGGGGGGGTGAATAGACACGAGAAGATGCTGGGGGGGAGGGGGGAGAGCGCAGCTGGGCCAGGCCCCGCGGAGAGCTGTGCGGGGACCCTCGACTGCTGCGTGTGGAGCTGCCATTCGGCCCAGCCACCCCGCTGCCGGGACCCCACCCGGAGGACCCCAAAACACTAACTCCGAAGGGCGCCCGCACGCCCGTGACCACGGCAGCGCTGCCGGCAACGGCTGTGGAAACAGCCCAGCGCCCCCAAACAGGCCGGATGGCAACGTGGTCCGTGTACACCGGGGCGTAGCACGTCCACCGTGGAACAAGGACGGAGCTAGGATGCGCCAGGTGAGCGGACACAAGCCGGGAAGGGCGGGAAACGCCGGGCCGTCTCGCTTCCTTGCGGGACACGGAGGACAAAAGGACGAGGCAAAGTAAAACCAACAAACTGACAGCCCAGCTAGAGCCCAGGGCCAGGCGCGGGAGGGAGGGGCCGCCGGGGAGGGAGGGCCCAAGGGAGCGAGGTGCTGGCCCTGGTGACGTGGGGGCCTCGGGTGCGCAGCGCGGTGGGGACATCCATGCATCAACTGGCGACGGACGGAGGCCAAAGCGGGGCTGAGGAAGACAAGGTTCCCACTGCATCTTGGAGGCTCCGCAGGCCTGCCGGGACCAGGGAGACCGAGCCGCACCGTCCGCAGCTAAAAATAGCTGTCACCTGTGAGCAGCAGATTAGGTGCGACTGGAAAGAAGACTAACAACAGGGAGCGGCGTCTGAGACTAACGCCGACAAACAGGAGAAGAGGTGACGTTCCTGGAGACGAGCGGAGGTTACGGACGACGGCGCCGCAGAAGGGTAATTAGCGTCCTTAAAATAGAGCCACGGAGGAACTCGAGGAGCCGCTCAAGGCGGGCTCTTCAAGGAAAACCTTCCCTAACGAGCGAACCGCCGGCGCCTTGAACCTGCGCCCCGAGGAAGCAGGCCAGGGCGCCCGCAGGGCCAGGCTGGAGACGCAGCCGCTGAGACATCAGACGGGAGGTGGAGATCACCCTGGGGGGGAGGGGGGCCAGGGCGACCGGCGACCTCGGGCCGCTCCCCAGCGCCATCGGGGCCCAAGGCACTGGACACCGACCCGGACAGAAAGGCGCTGGGAGTCCGCGCCTGGGAAGACGCGACATCTCGGACCAAAGGCCAGGAGCTGAGGCCAGGGCGCCTGGGGGCACGTGGAGAAGCGCCACCCGCGTCTCTGCGCCCGAGCTCAGGAACAGAGCGGAGTGGATTCTGAGACTCGCCAACGGAACAGCAATCGCCACCCTGAGGCCAAGTTCCCGAGGGCGGCAAGGGAGGGAGACAGCGCCACGGCTCTCAGCTGTCACCTGTGAGACGCACGCAAGAGCTAAAACCGCGGAACGACTCTACCTTTCAGTGGCTTTCCTGCGCTAAAATAATCTCGGAGGAGTCTGTCAGGAAACCGTAATTCCTGCCGTGAAGAAACGTGTCTTTGACGCCCGTTTCTTCTGTCGCGACTCAGTGTTTTCCTGGGTTAGAGTGGAATTTAATCAGGTTTCCCAAGTAAACTTTAATAAACTCTTAGAGAAATTATTGAATAAAGCTTATTAAATAAAACTTAAAACTGAGTAAAATTTGAGGATGATTAAATGCAATACTTTTAAATTAAACAGCAAGCTGCCGTTTGACTAAATACAAACACATCAGTGGAACGCAACAGAGAAACAGATGCCAGAGACACAGCTGGCCAGCTTCTGACAGAGTCGCAAAGACAAGTTCCCGGACAAAGGGTCATCCTTGCAGCAAACCGCGCTGAAATACGTGGCTATTCATACGCACGGAGCAACTCTGATTTGGAACTTGCGTTACAGGTGCAAACTAACTCAAAAATATGACCCACTTAAGTATGTGAACAGATGTACTTATATGTATCATATATGTAGCTATATATCTTTATATGTAAGTAATGTACTAATAAATACACTAATAATATAAAGCTTGCAGAGGAGAATTGTAGAATGCGGGGTGAGGCGAAGCGCTCTTCCACGCAGCGGTAAAGCACGATCCAGAACGCACACGTTTGCACCGAATGAAGAGCTTCTGCTTTCTCAGACACACGGAGAGCAAAGTCCACGGTGGGAGGCAATACCCCTAAGTCACCCAGGCCATGAGCGGGGCCGCTCTGGAGTAAGCGAGAAGGACTGAAGCGCAACCAAAAGGCAAGAACACAAACACGCCTTGAAAGCTGGGCAGGCCGGAAGCGCGCGGGCCGCAAAGTCCGCACGAGAGAAGGCGCTCCCACGGCTGCGGAACGCTCAGGCCGCGCGCAGCAGACGCCCGGCGCGCCCCAGCCGAGGCTGGGGTGAGCACGTGGGCGCTCGGCCGCAGCTGGTGGCGGCGGAAGGAGATGCGAGCACTTGGGGAGACGCCTGGCGGCGCCTTCACCGTCAGGCTGGCGCCCGCCTCCTGCCGCCACCCACGCGCGGGCGTCCGTCCGGGAGAGGCGGAGGCCGCGTCTGCGCAGGGCCGGGGCCAGCGCCCCGCAGCTCAGCAGGGACGAGCTGGCTTGTCTGCACCGTGGACTGTTACTCGGCCACGAAGAGGGACGGCGCCGAGGCACGGGCCACAGCGCGGCGGCGGTGGCCGAGGCACGGGGCAACCTCCCCCCGGGAACACGAGCCCCGACGACCTCTCGGCTGTGCGTCTGGGCTCAGGGGCTGGAGACGGCGCTTCTCGGAAGCCACGTTAGGAGACCCGCGGCTCTGGGAGTGCGCGACGCCCCCGGCGCTCGCCGTTCGCCCGGTGGCGGGAGGCCAGGGCGGGGCTGAGCCGGCGCAGGTCACGGCTCCACGGCTCGCGCTGGCCCCGGCGAACGCGCCAGGGAGGAGACGGAGGCCGCGGACGCGCTGGTTTCTCCTCGTCCGGCTCCGTCTTGGCTCCCTCCTGGGCTTCCCAGCGGCTCGGGGTTTGGTCACGAAGCAAGCGCTGCCCCCCCCACCCCCACCCCCACCCCCGTGCCTGCGGCTCTCGGGGGAGGGGGGGCTGGCGCCCGCAGCCGCCGCCTCCCCGTTGCTGGAACGGTCTCGCTTCCGGAGCGCCCTTCCGAGTCCGGGTCCCTCCCACGTGGCGGCGCCGGCTGCTCCTTCCGCCCTGAAGTCTGTCCCCGTCACTCAGCCCAGCCCCATCTCTCGCCCGCGGGCGCTCCCCGCCCCGGACTAGGGTCCGCTTATCCCGTCGTCGTCGAGGTGACTGGTGCGACGGCCTCCGTCCCCACTGGTCCCCAGACGGCGGGCGTCACGCTGCTCCGACTCCGCTTCCCGCGGGCGGCCGGAGCCGGCCCCTGACGAGCCCCGCCGTGGGAGCAGGTGCCGTGTCCACGGAGAGCGAGGCGCAGCGAGGCCCGGGCCTGGCGGGCCTGGCGGGTCACCTCTGAGCGTCTGCGGACACGCCCGGGACGGTGAGGCCAGGCCGGCCAGGTCGAGGCGGGCTGGTCTGGGGGCTGCAGCCAGCCCTGTCCGAGGCAGGCGAGCCAGCGCGGCAGACGGGGGCGTCCAGGGCGAGGGCGCGCTCTCGGGGCCTGGGAGTGCAGCGGCCGCAGCAGCTCCACGCGGGAGAGGGCGGGAGGACGGCTTCTCGTGAGGGGCGTGTCGGCAGCGCGTGTCTCCCCGGTAGCCGCAGACAACGCCGGGCGGACGCGTGCAGCGGGGCGGGCACGCCGCGCCCCGGCCTCGCCGCGGAGAGCAGCTCCGGAGGAAAGAGAAAACGCCGCCGCTTTCCTGCTCTTCGGGGAGCCGCCGCCTTCCTGGGGCTCAAGCCCAAGCGCCTTCCGGGCCAGGCGCGGAGGAGCGGCTCAGGCACGTGCGTGTGATGCGTCCTGCTCAGCTGCCGGGAGCCGGGCGTCCGGGGCCGGGGGTCCGGGGCCGGGGGCTCGTCCCTTGGGACAGACGGCCGAGAGGCTGCACCAGCAGCTGTGGCCGCGGGACAGACCCTCCGACAGCTGACGAGCCAGGGAGGCAGCGCAGCTCGAGGTGGCTGCGGTCGACAGGAGGACGGGCCAAGACGCCCAAGCTGACGCCCGCCCCCTCCACGCGGGGCGAGCGGTCAGCCCGGGCGTCGCCAGAGAAGGGAACGCGAACCCGGCTGGGACACCGCTGCCCACCCACGAGGTGGCCGAGACCGGGACGGCCAACGGCACCGCGAGCAGCGGAGGCTGCAGAGCCGGGGGCCTGCTCCGCTTCCAGGGAGGTGACGTCGTCGCGTCAGCGGAGCCCCGAGGCCCCTTAGGCGGCCGGAGACGTCCGCAGACGGACAGCCCGAGGCCCTGCCGCCGCGTGTGGCCCCTGACCCAGGGTCGGAGGTGCTTCTACCAGGAAGGTGGCTGCTGCTCGTGGCCGCCTCAGCCACGACAGCGCGAACTGGGAAAGGTCAGGCGCTCAGCCGCAGGGACGCAGCAAGTGGCATCGAAGGTGCCGACGCAGCGTCAGCGGCGAACGGGGACAGACGAAAGGCTGGCGCGACCGCTAAGGCCATCGGCCCCCGGAGCACGAGCTGCGCGGAGCCAACGTGACCTCGGCGGCCAGGCAGCTCGCCAGGCATCTGACCGGCGGCCGCTGACCGCCAGGGGCCCCGGGGACCCCGGCGACTCCAGGAAGCGCCTCTGTGTGGGCTGGGGGTGGGGCTGGCGCCGCCGTCGCTCGCTGAATTCCGCAAGGTCTCCGGGCGCTGCGCACCCTGGGCTTTAACTAGACCGAACCCCAACGGGCGCCGGCCCGACCCCTGGGCGTGGGCGCGCCCGTGGGCACCGTCCTTACAGAGCCCCGACGGGCGCGTCATCGGACCGGGTCTCTGCTGCGCGTGGCCGCCGCGGGTCGCTGGCCGCAGCCTTTCACGCGAGGCCGCTCGTTCGGCCAGGACACGCCTTCCCAGCCGGCCGGCACGAGCCTCCCAGGCGTGGACGCAGGCTTGACCCCGTCGCTACCGGCCGCCGCGTGGTGCAAGGCTGGCCTAGCCCAGGTCCCCGAAATGTCCGGGCGAGAGGAAGGGACCCAGCAGCACAGAGAGGGGGGAGGGGGGAGGCGCGGGAGGGGGTATTGCGGGCGGGCGGGCGCCGGAAGCCGGCGGGCGCCCGGAGCTCGTGAGGGGCCCTCGGGGGTGGGCGTCCGCCGGGCGCCTGTCCTGGGAGCCGCCCGGGAGTGGGCAGCCCGGCGACGGCACGGCTGGCGTGGAGGTGGCAGAGCCGCCCGTGTTCCCGAAACATCTCCGCGGTTACAGCATGGACGCGGGACAGAAGCCTCGTTCCAGGAAGCCATTCAAGGCAACAACGGGCGCTGAGGCTGCGAGTCGCCCGAGGGGGGCGCGTGGTGAGCGTCCACGTCCCTCCGGAAACACGGGGGGGGCGCAGGAGGGGCGGGCGCCGTGGCCACGCAGCCGCCGCTCGGCCGTGAGCGGGCGCCGCAGCGCGACCGCCTCTGCCACCGACGAAGGCAACGAGTGTGGACGGTCCACGGCCCGGTGTCCTCCCGGCCACCCCTGGAAGGCGGGGCTGAGGCTGCGGGGCCGAGACACGTGCAGCCCCCGGGGCAGGCGCAGGACAAACCTGGGCACACCGCCGTGAACGCCGCGGGGGCCAGGCCGCCCGGACCCTGTCCAGTCCAGGCCCCGAACCGGCCACCGCACGGCCAGCCACCTCCCCGCTGCCCTCCGCTCACCTGCGCAACAGACCCGGCGTCCGGGGAGCGGTCGCAGAGCGAGCGCTGCTGGCCCCTTCCCCGCGCGCTCCCAGGCACTCGCCAGCCTCGGACGCGCTGGCCACGTGGACGGAAGCGCCGCGGAGCCGGGAGCCCCGGCGCTTGCGCGGTCGGGTGGGCGCTGAGCTGGCCCGCCGGCCGCCCCCGCGCTCGAGGCTGCCCCAGCGCCTCCCGGCTGAGGCCTTCGCCCGGATGGCGGGCCCGAACACCCTCGGGCGCCGGCGCTCGCTGCTCTGCCCGGGGGGACCGCACGGCCGCGTCCAGCCTCCGCGTCCAGCCTCCGCGCCCTGCCCGTCCCCGGCTGCCGCCTCCGGGGGCCCTTCCCGCGGTCACCCTGCAAAGGTCGCCACCGCTGCCGGCCGCGGCCCTGAGCCCGTCCCGCCCAACGCCCGGCGCTGCCATCTCGGGGCGGCTCCCGTTGCGGACCCTGGGGGGTGCGAGGTGCCCATGGCGGGAGCGTTTCCGGGAACTTCGAGGCTGGTCCCGCCAGGTCCGCCTTGGCGCGCGTCTGCCCTTGGGCCGATGTCCCAGCACCGGGCGGCCAGGGCTTCAGGCCAGGGAAACGCCGCGTCCAGCCCCGCTCCTCGGCGCGTGGCCACGGGGCGCTGGGGGCCCCGCTCGCCAGACTGGCTTCGCTCAGAGGCCGGCTCTGCGGAGGCAGAGCTATGTTTTGTTTGCCATCGCACCCGCACCTGGCCGGGAAGGTCCCCACGAAGCCTCGCTGGGTGACAACACGGAGTCTTTTACCGCCACCGCCGCTGTCCCAGCCGTCGCTGCCAGCGCTGTCATCTCTGTTATCAGCATCATCATCACTGTGATCACCGCCACCATCACCACCAGCATCGTGGCTACCATGGTGGCCACCATCACTGTTACCACCATCATCAGCATCACCCTCGCCACCAGCTCCACCACCATCATCATGGCCATGGTCATGACCATCACCACCACCACCACCGTCATGGCCACCGTCATGGCCACCGTCATGGCCACCGTCATGGCCACCATCATGGCCACCATCACCACCACCACCACTATCATGGCTACCATCATGGCCACCATCACCACCATCATGGCCA
>PVHY01035071.1:0-10006 GCA_004024945.1 Uropsilus gracilis
GGGAGGGAGGGAGGGAGGGAAGTTTGCTGTAAGAACAGTCTTGTCCATGGCTGAAGTGGGGCAATGAAGGGGATGTACAGCTATGAGGCCTGAGGATGCCTTTCAAATTAAGATGTTGATCCATTCAAAGCTATTTCCTACCCTCCTGCTCCCAAGGCCCTGAGGCTACAGATCCTGGATCTGCCCATCCATGTTTTCTTTTGAGCACCTGCAGACCCTTATCCTTCCCCAGAGTCAGGCAGTCCTGACTGCTAAAGGAGCAGGATGGGTGGGGTAGATCAGAAACCCACTAGGTGGGGTCATTCAAAAAGCTTCACCCAACAAAGGTAGTGAAAGGGGAGCTAATCAAGCTAAATTCCTCTGGGACTTGACTGAAAAGAAGAAGAATGTAGTAAGGAGACAAGAGAAATTATAGAGAACCCCAAGACTAACATAGGGACAGACAGGGGTCTCCAGAATTGGTTTTGTCTTACAGCTCTAATCCATGCATGGGGATCCATGTTTAATTAAATATTTTTTTAAAATACCTCTTCAGAGTCCCCGTAGGGGACTCATGAACCTCCTTTCACTACGATCACTGTGAACATGAAGCACAGAATTAAAACCATAGCCACCACTCTGTGAGCATCTAAACAATGATCTCATCTGGATGGTGTCACCCAGACCTTGTCAAAGGTTGAGATGCCTGTGCTTTTTCCAGAGGGTTCCTGGTCTGTGTAAAAATGTCAAAACACCTTGGGCAAGTTGGAGTAAAATTAAGTCTTGCCAGGGGACCTTTTCTTCTTCAGTCTTGTCAGCAGGATTGGGGACCACGTAAACCTCATCCAGGGATTGAAACTTAGGGCTTGAGGGCCTGTGACTATGAAGCTCGATCATCTCTGAGACACTGGCACAGACTACTAGTTCTTGGTGTTATTTTTGGAAGAAAGGCCAGAGATGACACTGCTAGGAGGGGAAGAGGAAGGGTGGGGGCAGAGGGGCTTGAGGTTGTGAGTCGGAGGTGCAGGGGACCCTCCTCCGGCCCAGCAGGGTTGCTGGGAACCCTGGAAAGAAACAAGGAAGAGTGCTGATCTGCTAAAAGGGGAGGGTACTGGCAAGAGAGGAAAATTCACCTGCTCACGTCACATCTTTGCCTCCATCTAGTTCTCATTCCACAAATACACATGTCTGCTTTGGGCTTCTGTTCATGGCACTGAATCTCATTGCTAGTGGTCTCAGCATCAGCATTATATTCTATAAAGGGTTTCCACATTCACCATCACACTACTTTCTCACCACCCTCAGAGTGAGGAAATATTGCCATCACTGCCAGTTTGCAGACAGTAAGACAGAAACCAGTGCTATGAACTTGGGCAATGCAAGACCAGGTCAGCTCCAAATCCAAAAGGATCTTCTCCATCACACCCCTCGGGACACAAACAGATCAAAGTATCCTCACTAATGTCACTTCTGCCTTTGCCTATCTGTAAAAGACCAAGACAGAAAGGGAAAAAAATAGTCATTTCTCTAGAGTACAGGATCTTAATTCAGTGGAAAGGGATGATGTGGCTACAGCTATTTTATATCCTGAACTTTTTTAGGATGTACCTTAGAAAACTCCATCATTTCTTGATGCCCAACTATATATAACACTTCTTACTTGGACACGAAAGATGAATATTTCATTTAGGTAGGCTGATTGAAAAGGGTAACACACTATCTTGGTTGTCCTACTTACAAAGAGATTCTTTATGCTTTCTGGAGGTTAAAAATAGCTTGATTTTGCAGCAAAAGCTTAAAACACAAATTCAACCCATAAAGGGTATTGAACAGGCCCCAGGATCTGGCTCTCTCACTCTTTCCCATGTATTATTTTCTTAAGTTAAAGCCCCTGTCCAATCTCAGAAATTCTTGACATATAACTAATAATTTGAAAAAGTTGTTTTTTTTTCTTGTTTTTGTTTTGCTATTTGGAATCTCCATGAATGTGTGAGACTTTTACCATAAGGTGTGACAACTACAAGACATTAGCGTAAATGTCTCATCCTCATCCTCACAGTAACCAGGAATTACTAGTACTCCCTTTGTATCAAGAAGTTTGAGCATATCTTGGCAATTGTAAATAGTGCTGCAATAAACATGCGAGTACAGGTTTTTGAAAGAGTGTTTTGGCATCCTTTGGGTACATTCCCAGAAGTGAGATTGCTGGCTCAAATAATAGTTCCATTTTCAGTAGTTTGAAGGTCCTCCACATAGTTTTCCATAGTGGCACGACCAGTTTACATTCCCACCAGCCATGTAAGAGTGTTTCTTTCTCAACCCAAATGGCCCAAAACTGATGAATGGTTGAAAGAGATGTGGTATATTTACACAGTGGATATTATGCTACAAACAAAAATTACAAACATGAAGCATTTGTGATAACATGGATGGACGTAGAGGGACTCATATTAGCAGAAATAAGTCAGAAAGAAAAAGACAAACTATATGATCTCACTTACAGATGGGACATAGGAATAACAAACAAAAAGATGAGAAAACCCCAAATAAGCTGACAGTGAAACTAGGGCAGGCTGCTAAGGGAGGGGTGAGGGGGGAAGGAGAAATTGGGGAAGGGAGGAATATAGGAAGATCAAGAGGCTTTTGGATGATGTGGTGGAGGGAGAACCTCCAATGATGGAATATATATATGCATACATGTATACTTAAATGCATGAAAATGTAAGCAAAAAGATTAATTTTTAAAAGTTTGAGCAATTTGTACCAGGTTTCTAGCTAGTTAGAGGCAGATCTGGGGTCAGAACCCAGAATAGTTCAGTATCTTCCCAATTTTCTACACTGGCTTCTGCACTCATGGGAAATCCAAGTGAGAGAATTTTACTTCACTAGTAACAACAAAATCTTGTTCACTTCTTAATTCAACTATACTTTCTGCACCTCAAACTATATGCCCTTTTCTAGCTACTGGGAATATGCATTGACAGCATAGTGGTGTGTATGTGTGTGTGTGTGTGTGTGTGTGTGTGTGTGTATGTGCAGTGTATAAAGTTAGAGAATTGTCAGTATGAGAAAAATGAAGCATGGATGAAAGAAGGACAAATTGTTACTCATGCGCATCAGTAAAAGATAAGAATTCTTGTGGCTGCTTTGGTTTTATTTTGAAATAGTAAAACCACTGCCAATAACCCAAATGTTTGTTGTCATGAAATTGGATAGTATATTACATATCCACAAGATGAAACATTATCCATTAGCAAAATGAGGGTTCCACATCTATAAGCAACACTATTCATGTTATAATTTGTATATGCTACTACTGTATTGTCATTTATATACTAACATAAACATATGTAAGTATAACGTAAATTACATAAATCTCTAAAATGCAGAATTATTAAAAAATTATATGACCATGTTAATATATACATCATGCAATTAATATACACTTTTATACACTGACAACATTGATGTTTATGCTCTTACTACATTAGAAGATCATTTTCATAAGAAGTGGAGAAAGTGGAAGTCTTGAAAAACAGTATGCGGTCATTTTTCACGAAACCAAAATACTAGCAAACTGAACAAGGCACTGTCCAGAAATATCTAATATGTAATTGTTCAAAATGACTTTTGAAAGTTAAAATCAGAAAGTCTAATGGGAAAGCAGAAAGTCAGAGCAAACAGCCAATGTTATAATGATGCTGAGAATGTTCTAGCAGCTAAGAGAGATGGTGGGTTGTAGACCTCAACTTTACATTTCACTGGTGAAGAGAGTAAGACTGATACATAAAAGATTTGCCCAGCCTTATCCAGCTGGTTTAAATGGAAAAATGAGTAGGTGACTCCCAAATTAACCAGTGTGTTAAATTTGGAACATTTTCATGAATGGACGTCGGTCTGATATTTGAAAGAAACACAATACAATATGAGAAAGGGTCCAACGACTGTGTGCTGGAGAGGAAAAAGAACCCTCATCATCTAGGGAGACCCCATAGGAATGTCATACCGGAGTTAGCACTAGGTCTCCCATCCTTGCGACCCCCTAAGCCTGCCACATAGGTGCAGCATTAGTCCTTTGGGGAAAGCAGAGACTGCGACTGTCTTCCCTTAAGCTTCTTATTGTCAGCAGTTATTAAAGATTTTAAATGCACTTAAATAAACCTTGCAGGGAGTAGAGAAGGAATTGCTGTAGGAAACAGAATGAGGGGATGGAAGGAGCGTTGGACTTAGAGACAGAAGGCCTGGGGCTGAATACCAACTCTGCCATTTCCTTGTTGCTCCACCCCCTGACCCTGGAGGACGAATTTGTCAGGTGGCAATGATAATAATGACCTCACGGAACTAAGAGAGAGCTTGAGCAGGGAAGGTCTTGGTTAGCTGTAAAATACGATATAATTATCCTTGGATTCAGTCATCTGTTCAGGATCTGTTCAGCCCTCATTCAGTCATCTGTTCAGGAAGTGTACATCAGTCCTCTGTTCCACAGTGACACGACAGCGCTACACAGAGTGGGTCAGCCCAATATACCACACACCAAGGTGCACTGAAAAGGAAGATTTTGCTGATGGGCGTTAACTGTGTATGAATCCATTAATAACCCATGCTCACCACTCCCTCAGGATTAGAACAGGAGAATAAAGTGATGCAGGACTCCAGAGACTTGAAAGAACCTTTCTGACTAGAGTAACAAGGCAAGGCTAACTAAAGAAGATTGGTATTGAGTTTTTGAAGAATGGATAAAAAAAATATTTTTTGAGGTAACGTTGGTTGACATCATTGTAGAAGAGTCAGGGGAATAAGTTTGCACCTCACAGATGTGTATCTGCAGTAAAATTTCTAGGGCTTATTCTGGTTTCATCTTGTTAGTTCCTTTGTTTTGTTTCTCTCTCCATTCCACACATGAGTGAAATCATCCTATATTGGTCTTTCTCCCGCTCACTTAGCATCATCCCACCCTATCCCATCCATGTTGTTGCAACGCAGACATTCGTCTTTTTTATAGTTGAACAGTATTCCACCAAGTGTATTTACCACAGCATCTTGAGCCCATCCTCTGTCTTTGGGTGCTTGGGTTAGCTATTGTGCTCAGTGCTGCAGTGAACATAGGAGTGCACATGTCTCTCCTAGTTAGTGTCACTGCACTCTTGCATCAATGCCAAGATTGCTAGCCACATAGTATATCTATTTTTAATATTTAGAAGAAGCGCCATATTGTTTTCCATGGGAATTAGAGCAGTCTACATTCCTACCTACAGTGTACAAGGGTTTCTTTTGCTCCAGACCCTCCCAACATTTGTTGTTCATGGCTTTTTGATGTGAGCCATTCTCAGTGGACTGAAGTGGTTTTGATTTGGTTTCCCTGATGATAAGTAACATTGACTAGTTCTCACATGCCTATAGGTCATTTGTATGTCTTCTTAGCCCCTCTACCCATTTTTTGATTGGGCCCTTTTAATTGAATAGTTTGATTTTGTTTAATTGTTGATTTAATCACATATTATCCCCTTGTCAGATATGTGATATGCAGATATTTACTCCCATAATGAGTAAAATTTCTAAGAAAAAGGCTGATCTTTCAGGTGAAGGGAAAAGTATGAGAAAGGACACGGAAGAGAGAAATTTCTGACTTGTTGGTCATTAATGTGATTTCTGATCTCAGTGTCTGCTTCTACATGATGTCACTTGATTTCCAGGGTTCTTCTCTGTATGTCTGCTAGTCCTATATAGACCAAGTTTTTATAAATACCAGAATTTTGTCTCACAGAATCTGATAAAAGCTGGATACAGTAAAGTGGGGGTTTAATAAGTGAATTAATTCACTTATTATATTTTAAATAAATGTATATTTAAAATATATATTTTAGATAAAGTATATTTTAAATAAAGAAGATTCAGAGTATGCTTTCCACTTAAGAGAGTAAGGAATAAATAAATATCTGCATAGGAAATTGCCTGAAGTTATTAGGATTATTGATATATGGAATCCAACTTGTTGGCCCACAAATTTTGACATTTTCTCATATACCCTACATTTTGTTTTTTGCAAATAAGTGGCACCCAGAGTTTGATTCATACTTCAGTAGCTTTAATTTAGAAAGAAAATGCACACACAAAGAAAAGGAAAGCAGAACTCAATCTAAAAAGTTGATGTGTGACTTTTGTTCTTCATTCAGCAATAACAAAGTAAAACAAAGCTAAGAGAGGAAGGTGTGTTCAGGATTCTCATAAGCAAATTTTTTTTATTCTGAGTTCATCAGTACCCAGAGCAAAAAGTCCAGTGCTTTTTGCTATGTCATGAATATTAAAGCTTATCACAACATCTTTCTCTTGGTTTTGATTCTTACTCCTGTAATTATTTCATATTATTAAAAATCTTTGATCTATTCCCTGTACTTCAAGCAAAATATTTGAGAGTGGATCCTAATAATATTAAATCCAGAACACATGGTTTGAATTAGAAGCTGTCGGAAGATTCATCTACAATCTAAAGTCACTTGTAGGAAAAATACTCCAAGATTCTCTATGTGTAAATTATAACAAATAAATTCCTGGTGAATCTTTCCCCCCATTCTTTCGGTTTAGTGAAATAGCAGAAAAAAATGCACTGCCAATAAAAATGTTTTTATGACTACTTTTATTCCGTTTGCAGTATATCTTAGTGTACAAGTATTTTAGAAGTCCTTGTGTATGCAAAGTTATTTCGTGATTTGATTTTAAAGAATCCATGTATTTTGAAATACATGTAATATTGTATCCATATATTAGAGCATTGTTATTGATATTTTTATAAAGAGATAAATGCCAAGCAATCGTCCCATATTACTCTAGGGAAGTTATCTGGCCTGACAGTTTAAAAATATTTTTATTTATATAAAAGTACAACATAAGTTCAATTTTGTTTTCTTTTCATTAAATAGCAGTAGGCACTTGGTCTGCATTGCATTTAAGAAATACATGTTTTTTTGCTTTTGGCAACCTATGACATTGTCTTGAAGAGAATAGAGATGGATAGAAAAGAAGGCATCTTTTCATATTTACAGCATAGATTGGATTCTAGAAAGAGCTGCTCTTGAAAAAGTCTTCAAGTTGATTTTTGAATTGCTGAAAAGCGATGCAGTGATGTTTTGCATGATTGTGCAGTGATGAAGAGAGCTGAAAAGCAATTCAGTGCCAGGGCAGATTGGAGGACTGAAAACGTATCCAGGAATTTGAGCTCTATATAGTTTACTTGGATAAGTCATACATGATTCTACATAGTTTACTTGGATAATTCAAGAAGAAAACACTTCACTTATTGGCCCTTCATCCATTCATTCAACAAATGGATCCTGAAACTCGAGTTGGGCCTGGACGTACAGTGATGAAGAGAGCAAGCACAGACCTTGCCCTGTAACACGGAATGGTCCTCTTAGGACTCTGCTCTCCCATATCATACATGATCCTATTCTGTCCAAAAATGGAGATGCCCCCAAACAGATGAATGGGTCAGAAAGTTGTGGTCTATGTACACAACGGAATATTATTCATCAATCAAAAAAGGTGAACTTATGTCATTCACAGCACCATGGATGGAACTAGAAGGAAACATGTTAGTGGAAATAAGCCAGAAAGAAAAAGAGAAATACAGGGATACAGGGAAACAAACAAACAAACAAATGGACAAGAATAACTTAAGTGTCAGGAAAACTGAAGCATAGAGCAAGAGAGGGGGAGGAGGGAAAATCAGGGGAGGGATGGGCTCAAGAGATTAAGGTGGTGGGAGAACCTTGGGGTAGACAATGATGTAAAATATATATATATATATGTACAATCAATTAAAAAAAGAAAATTGTTAAAAGAAAAAATAATAAAAATATACTGGAGAACAAAAGATGGTAGTAATAACAATAGTGATTCTATGAGGAACACTTAGGTCTTACATCATAGAATTACTTCCATCATCGTATTAGTCAAAAGATAGTCCTGAAAATATCTTGCTTTTCAATCAGGAAGATTCAGAGTCAGTAGAGTGGGTTATAAAATGATTATACTATGTAGATAAGCTGTTAGTCCAGGTTCAAGTTTTCCAAGATAGTCTTGAAGCTTCCTTTCTCATATATGAAAGCCTTCGTACTGGAGCAACTCTCTGCAGGACCAAACTTGGGAAACTGAATGGAGAATTAAACCTGCTTTTCTCCTACTGAAAGTCTTCATATAACTTAAGGGAAACTGCAAGAAGACCAAGATGTATTTCTTTATCATACCTATCATGCATATCAACCTTTATCAGGTTTTGTTTCTGATGAACTGTAGTTGATTGCTATTCATTTCAACTGTGACTTCCCATTGTCATTTCAAAGAGAAGCTGCTGGCATTAGCTTTTCCTTGTGAATTCAGCAGGACCCATTGGTACCCACTTCCTGGGCACTGGAGTCTGAATGCAACTCCTCCTACCTTCCTAGGTGGCCTCTGCAAACACAAGGAACCCAAGAGTGACCACTGATCCTGGGAAGATCTGACTCATCTTTTCCTACATGCTGATAACAAGCTTGTCTTTCTGCTGCCACTGGCAGAAATATGACAATGAAATTCCCAGTACGAATGAAGGCTTCATTCAGAAACATTCCAACCACTCAGCTCTCCAGGACACACTGAGATCTGGAACTGCCTTCCATGCCTAGAATAAATGGCTGACTGGCGGGATGTTTTCCCCTCTCTGCTACCTTTTCTCTCCCAAAGACTTGATGTGTGATATCTGAAATATTCTAAATGTGCATGACCGTATTATGACTGGCACTATTAGCACTGGGTTTTTCTAATGTGGCATTAGCAGCAATAAGATAGCAAATGGAATAGTACAGTGTCATCCAGGCTAGGAGTGAGAGGAAAAATGATTCAGCTCACACACTGCTCATAGTGATATCATTGCTATATTATCCATATCTACCTGTCCCTATATACACCTGTCCTAAAGTCAAGCACTTGAGAGGATTGCTGATTCAAAAGAGGAACAGGATGGCTTATTTCATTTTAAGCTGGGCAAATCTTAATAAAAAAAGAAAGGAGCCATACTCCTTTGCTTTAAAAAAATAATAATAATAATAAAATAATAAGGCAATAGTAGCTAACATTTGTGGGCAAAAATTGTGGAACTTCCTTTTTATTCATGAGATGTTATAATCATCTAATAGCTCAGTTGAAGTAAATACTATCATCACCCTCATTTTACGTATAAGAAAACTGACTCTTCATGGTCTAGTGGTGAGGATTCAGCTTCCTCTCATATAAGGAAACTTAGGTACAGATAACATAAATAATCATCAGCAAGTCAATAATTCTGGATGCAAACCCAGTCCATTCACTTCTACAGATTACTATGCAATAAAACTAACATCCAGAGATGCAGAAGATCCTAGTACTACTTTGGCATTTATTTTAATCAAATTAGGACAGATAAAATAAATTTACAGTCTCTGGATGTGAAGGAACATTTCTTCATAGGAGAGACTCAAAACAGAGTCCCATGATCAAATCTCATTTTAATAAAATGCTTGATTATGCCAGCTGAAACTATGGTTCTTGCTGGAGTTGGTCTTGTGGAAATGTGGATATGCTCTGTGAATCTCTAAAATGAAGAGATGGGAAGGAAGAGATATTTAACCAAGAGCAGTTTTCTTTTCAAGGGAGCATATCTAAAGACACAAAAATGAACTCTCCCAGCACAAGTGTGAGAAAAACTAATCAAATGAATGAAAGAAAACAGAAGCTAGGAGAATGCAGGGGCAGTTGATACTAAATAGAGAGCTTGCCTGGAGGATGAAGGAGCAAGTCTGCTCACAGTCACTTTGCAGGGGGCCTAAGTTATGTCATAGTAGGTATGACTGAAGTACATAATATGGTATGACATGACATAACAATATGGTATGGTGTGTGTGGTGTGGTGTGGTGTGGTATGTGTGTGTGTGGGTAATGTGTTGTGAATGTGGTGTGGTGTGCATAGAAGGGTCTACCATGAAATAATTACTAATCATAAATAAAGCAGAGGAAG
>PVHY01035072.1:0-10023 GCA_004024945.1 Uropsilus gracilis
CTTTTTCTTTTTGGCTTATTTCCGCCAATATGAGTTTTTCCAGCTCCATCCAGGTCGCTGCGAATGACATGTGTTTGTCCTCCTTGATGGATGCGTAGTATTCCATCGTGTATATGTACCACATTTTTTTTAGCCAATCATCTGTTTGGGGGCATTTGGTTTGTTTCCAATTCTTTGCAACTGTAAACAGGGCTGCAACTTTTTGACAATTTAATGAGAAACTGAAAAGTTTCTGGAAAAGTGACTGGCACTAAGTCAGTGGCCCAGCAGATGTAGTTGTTATTACTTTATGAGAGGAATTTTATCATCAACTAGAGAAGCAACTGTGTCTAGACTTTTTTTAATTTAGGGAGATGGGTACATCTATGATCGTAATTATTTCAGTTCTTAAATCATTCGTTTAATGGAATTTACTCATCAAAACTCCGTGTTGACTCATTCCCTAGTGTAAGAACAAGCATTTTCTAAACTCTTCTTTGAGTAAAATTCAACTCATCTCTTCTAAAACAAATATTTAAGAATATAATTGACCACAACTCACAGAAGCACTTTCCTTTCGGTGGAACTTTAGGAAGACAGAACTCCAAAGAAAATTCTCCAAAATATCCAGTTATCTCAGTTAAACTGCATTTCACACCAACCTAGGTTTTTACCTATCAATATTCTGGTTATATTAGGTGCATATGAGAAGAGAACCAATGTATTTTAAATTCTTTAAATAAACAAGCAATAATAGGTTGGCCAGAAAAAGAAACATTCAATTCTATGATTTGATTTTGTATTTATAGAAAACAATTCATTTCTCATTGGGGTATTTTGGTGTCTTGTTATTTTCCAAACACCTAAAAAAGTGAATACAATTTTCTATACTTTAGTTTTTCATAACTTAATTTGCAAAATTTTTGATTAATTTTAATATGCAATCAGACTGTCCATCCTCTACTATTTAGGATTTTCATTTGCAACCCCAAATATGGATGAAAGATTTATGCACTATAATCTATTTTATACATTTAGGAAGTTTACATGGGAAAGAAATTGAGTACTACATGGAAAAGAAATTTTCAAACATTACCAAAAACTTTTATTTCTAACACAATTTTTCTAATTCATTTTTAAGAATCATTTTACATTTGAGCTCATGAAATTGTCAGTTTATGATATGATACAATTCAAGTCAGCAGTTAAAAGATTCTGAGAAGGAAACTTGAATTGCTCAGAGAAAGTGTGAAATTCTATGCGTTACTAAAATCAAAGGACTGTCTTGATCAAAATTTTCTGAATATGCTGCAAGCGGATAATTCATTTTCAAAACTCCCCACCCACATTGTTCTCTGAAGGCTGTCTCAAAGTTCCAGCTCTCTCATTCCTTAGCATAGACTACATGTTGGTTTCTTTTTCTCAACATGTGCTTTCCTTAAAGTCAAATATACAGTGTTTAATCTTGGGACATTACAGGAAATGTGATTTAGATTTTTCTCATTAGTGCAACATAGCACAAAAATCCCCTTTCCCTATTACTTGTGTTCCTTCTTAACTATTAGCCCATTAACTAGATAATCATCATTTTAAGAAGTATTGGCCTGTATTTCCATCCATATTTTTAATATTTTATTGGATGTCTCATTTTTGCCTTATCTCTCACATTTCTGATAACATCAGGATCAATGAGATGAGTCCAGCACTGAGTTTAATGATAAATATTTTCAGCCAAGAGTTCAGAAAGTATGAATTAGTTTCAGACTGGGTATATGAAGCCCTGCATGAAAGTCTTTCTCTTCCTAAACTGTGTGGAGGTTTCTCAGAACACTAAAATTGGAGCATCCATATGATCCAGTGAGTCCACTTCTGGGATCTATCCAAAGGACACAAATACACTACTTTGAAAGAAAACCTGCACTCCTATGTTTATTGCAGCACTATTTATAAAAGCCAATATATGGAAATAATCCAAATGTCCCAAAGTAGACAAATGGATTTGAAACTTGTGGTATATTTATACAATGGAACATACTCAAAGATCAGAAAAGACAAACTCATACCATTTGCAGCAACATAGATGAATCTGAAGGGATGATGTTACCCAAAATTCATCAGAAGGAAAAAGATAAATACTGGATGTTCTCACTTATATGTGGGGTATAGAGAAATCAAACAAAAAGTCAAGAAAAGTCAAGACTAACAAGTTGGCCATAGAAAGGAAGCATACAAAGGTAGAATGGGAGGGAGCAATGAACACAAGGTAATATGGTGATGGTTCACAAGTGATCTGGTGGTAGGAGAACTATGGGAACTACAACAATGTAAGAAAAAATTCAAGTAAGCAACAAAATAAATAAACAACAAAGCAAAAAAATCTCTTCCTACTATATTATACCAGTAAGGAAGCACATTAGCTGTCAGATAAGTAAATACTTACTAATTAACTTTATTGCTAATGTTACAAGCAAATCATTTTATGAGAGATTGATCTAGACATTCAGGAGCACTAGAAAGTGTTCCAATAACTTATGTATTTTAGAGCTTTTAACCTATATGATCACAGAGTGATTCTATACAGCCAAATGAACCAGTGAGGCAAACAAATTCACCTGAACACCTAAAAAAACTCATCATAAATTATAGTTTAGTTTTAATCCTTGGGAGGAAAAAATAAAATGTATATAGTTTGTTCCAACTATTGTCTAACCAATCCCCTTAAAGTTTCGATCTTTCTTTATCATCAATCACTACTTATTGAAGGGATAAGAATGAATGGGTAGACTTCATAGAATTAATGTTGAAACAGTTCTTTTCATCTTATCCTGAACTGCTATTTATTGGCAAATGAACTAAAAATTTCAAAGCTTCTATTCCATACTTCATGTAGCTTTGAAATGTGGCCTTACTCTGCAAAGTGGATAATTCAGTCACAGAGTAACCAAAGTAACAAAACCAGCTCTCCCATTTTTTTCTCATCTAGTTCTTCACTGTGGGGTGTACAGAGTTCTTAATGATACCCTGGCATGTTTTTTGAAAGGGAAAATTTTTCCCCAAACCATGAAAGTACGTATTATTTTATCATCTTTCCTCTGTTAGCACTTTTCATTGAAATATCATTGTACATTTTAGAAAAGCTTTAGTGTGGTACTAGAGGAAAAAATTAAACTTTTCTAGGTGATTTCATTTTTCCACATAACAAATTTAAGACTCAAGAACCTAATATATAGGGTGTTGAACATTGCTGTGGCTGTAGAATAAAAATTCAAGAAAAATGAGCAGTATCTCTAGTTAAAATGGAACACAGTCAAATCATTCAAGTTGTCATTTCAAAAAGTTGAATCATTACTCTTAGGTCATTTTCCTTTTATTATAAATCCAGATTTTTAATAGAACTAAATGAAATCTTAAATGTCATGAAAGAAAAATTCCCACATAATTGAAAACGTCTTTAGACACAAACTCCATTTGGTTTGTGATTTAGTCTGTAATTTTTCACATTTTAGCATGTAAGCTAAATGCTTCTTTACTGTTTTCTCATGATTAATGATTTAACTGATATTTTTCACAATAACATAATTTTATTCAACGTAATCTCATTTAATTTTGATGAGAAAAATAATCTCAATCAACTTTGAATGAAAGTTACTCAATAATCTACTTGTCCTATATGTTGTTTCCCTTAAAGTCAGCGTATTTCAAGAATCTAGAAAGTAGGCACAGCATTCTATGAGAATTTATTGCCTTCATATGGCCACAAAGGAAAGGCAAATCTCTTTGAAAACAAAGCACAGAAATCAAGCTGACCAAGTCTTTCTTGAAGCAAATGTCCACAAGTCCCTTAGAGTGAGAATGCACACTTCAGGGCGTCACCTTTCTGTTGAAAAGACAAACATCAAATACCTATTTGTTTGTTTATTTGACACTATACTGTGCCTTTCACCCTCTTGGTTAGTAAAATATTTGCCCATGTCGCATTGCAATCCCTGTGTCTTCTTTTTCCATTTAAACAGTTACTACAGCTAGAATCCATTTTTGTTATTATGAAAGCAAGAGATGAACTCAATTTTTTTGATTCTGCAAGTATTTCAAGATCATTTTTAAATGGTTTGTTGTATCTTACACTGATTTGAAATATCAACATAAAGCCAGGTGGGGTGATGTGTACCTGTAATCCCAGTTACCCAAGGTTGGAGCTAGTGAGACCTAATAAAAAAAAAAGACTTGAAATACCAACATAAAATGAAGATATAACAATATCTAGTGAGAAGCAGGCAGACCAGATTCATGATACTAAATTTTCTTCCATACATCACTGATCATAATTAATACACATGCTTTTATTTATGACCTTCCTACCTGTTTCTTTCAATTGACTTTATTCTTGGGCCAGAAATACACTATCTGCAGTACTGTAGCTTTACAATATATATTTAATACCAAAAAGTTTAAGGTCTATTCACTAACGTCCTCCTACACACACAAACATATGTGCGTGCGCACACACACACATGCACACACATTCTCCACATAAGATTTTCTTTAGCTATCCTCTCTGATTTTCAAAGTGGATTTTTTGAAAAATATGGATAAGCAAATAGGAGCTATGCAAGTACATAGGAGACACCCCACAATGTTCAGAGGACTTTATGGAAAAAGAAACATCTAACCCAGATTTTAGGATTTATTATCCCTTAATTTATCTTATTTAACTTAGAATGTGTTTAGTCTTCCATCACCACTAATTTGCAGTTGCTATTAATATTATCTTGCATTTTGTATTTAGATATTTTCTAATAGTTTCACAAGTTTGCATTCTATATTTTCACTTTCAAAAGAAATTTTTGAAAATTTACCAATATTTTACCAAAATAAGTTAAATAAAGTCTTTATTTCAGTAATTTTAATACTCCTAGTTAGGCCATTTACACCATAGTCTCCATGTTTATGAGTTATAAGAATATTCTAGAAAATTTTGATTATTTTTCACCTAAGTCTACATCCAATTCTTCCTCCATCTCTTAGCACTATTTCTAAACTAATTATTCTTTATGTTTCTAGGTTTTCTTTGCTCAACATAAAAAATGCTCCTTTTTCTGTTTCAAAAGTCCTGTTATTTAACCTACTTATTTCTTGTGGTTAACATCCTACACCATTCTTTTCTATACCAAAATATTTGCTACCTGAATAAGTTGTAAATTTGTAAACAGACATCTCATCTTCAAAGCAATGCTATGAACCAATTTCTATCTCCACTTTCTTCTTTATGCTGTTCTTGTCAATAATGTCATAGACTTATTTGTGATCAATTCAAAGAAAGAATTTAAATTCTGATGTTGTCTGACATCCCTATTGCACTCAACTCTATAGAACATCTCCCTTTTCCACAAAATTCCCACCTTGGTAGATTTTCAAAAATATCATGACTTTCCTACCTTTCCCCCCTTCTACTTTCACCTCTTCTTTCAATCATCTCTTACCTATTTGGAGTGTCAGATTTTTTAACATATCTCAATTCTTTTCTCACAGTGATACTATTCGTACTTTTCTTTATAATTTCCATGGTAACAACTAACATGAATAGCTAGTAGCTTCAAAATCAGTGCCTTGGCCGGGCACAGTGGCTCATGCTTATACGCTTCAGTCTATGAAGTGGCCGGGCCTAGGGATCGCGGTTCAAGTCCCACCTGGGGCCCGTAGCGAGACCTAGTTCCAAAAAAATAGCTGGGCGTGGTGGCGCACGCCTGTCATCCCAGCTACCTGGGAAGCTAAAGCTCAGGATTGCTTGAGTCTGTGGTACCCCGGCAATAAGAACCTGCAGTTCCACAGGCAAAAATAGCAAAACCTAGTCTCAAAAAAAAAAGAAAAATCAGTGCCTTGAGTTCCAGAGCATTATACTCACTTCAGTCCTTGTATTTCCACTTAGATGTTCAATCAGCATTTAGAATTCAAAGTGGTAATGGATAAATGTGTCCCTATATCCCAACACCATCTTCATATATTCTTTACATATTTTTCTTCTCTAGAACCAGAAACCCAACAATCATTCATCCTTCTTCAACCTTCTTCCTGACCTCCCCCATGTCATTCACAGCTCATGGATGGAGCTAGAAGGAATTATGCTAGTGAAAATTAGTCAGAAGGGCCCCACCCAGGTGAGATGCTGTAAGTCACTGGCGCCAGCACCAGGGATTTGGGAGAGTCCCTTCCTTGCATCACTGACACCACAGATCCAGAGAGCCACCCCCCCACCCAGGTTCCTGAGGGAATCCGCCCAACCTTTCCCCCACCCAGGTGAGATGCCAAAAGTCACCAGCACCAGTGCAAATTAGTAAACTAAACTACAGATCTACTTGCAACATGGAAAACACTACTATCAGCATGCCAACCAACACCAGACCCATGGTTTCTCAGTCTGTAGAACAATTCAGAAAGCAAAACACAGTAAGGAGAAAAACTGTAAGCATGCAAGCAAGTCCACAGGAAATAATCCATCACCATCAAAGAAAAAGCAATCTCCAGAAAACACCAAGGATGACACTGAAGAAATGATGTGTATTTCAAAGACTCCAACATCAACATGTTAAATGCAATCCAACAGATAAAAGAATCAGGAAAAAAAAAAGGACAACAGAATGATAAAAGCCTTTAATGCACTAAGGGAAGAAGAAATAGACAAATATAAAAGAGAAAGCACCAATGTGTATAACCTAATCACGAGTTGAAGAAGGAAAATGAATCCCTAAAAATGAAATTGAAGGAGGCCCAAGATTTAAAAGTTGCAATAGATGAGCTCAAAAATGCATAGAAAAGCCATGGAAACAGTTTAGATGAAATAGAAGAACAAATCAGCACACTTGAAGAAACAGAAATAGAGAGGATGAAGAAAGAAAAAGAGAGAGAGAAACAAAGAAGACTGAAGAAAAGCTCAGAGATATGTCAGATTCCTTAAAGAAAAGAAATACAAGAGTAATATGAATCCCAGAAGGAGAGGAGTCATGAGGACTGAAAGGCTTTTCAATATAATAATAGAGGAAAACTTTCCAAATCTGAAGAAAGAAATGATACAGATATATAGGAAGCAAAAGGGACACCAAGCTACTTTAATGAAAGAAAAGTCACAGCAAGACACAGGATCGTAAAACTTCCAAGAACCCAAGATAAGGGGAAAATAATGAGAATGGCTAGAGAAAAGAAACAGATAACCTACAAAGGAAAACCAATAGACCGGCCTCAGATTTTTCTGAAGAGACACTCCAGGCAAGGAGAGAATGGAATCACATCTAAAAAAAAACTTCAAGAAAAAAAGTGCCAGCCAAGAATATTCTACCCTGCAAAGCTATCCTTCCCCTATGAAGGAAAAATTAGAACCTTCTCCAACAAGCAAAGTCTCCAGAAATTTGCTACCACTAAACCCCCACTCCAAGAAATTTTGCAGGAGGGCTCAAGATCAAAACCATAAATAAGAAGAACAAATAAAACAAACAAAAAAGAAACCAAATCAAAACCCCAAAATGACCACCAGGAAACCGTTAGAATTTCAAACATCAATAATCACCCTAAATATCAATGCTCTAAAGTCAGTAATCAAAAGATGAAGAGTTGCAGACTGGATCAGAAAACAGAACCCAACATACTGCTGCTTCCATGAAACACATCTGATCTCTAAGGATAAGCATAGACTGAAGGTGCAGGGCTGGAAAACTACATTACAAACAAATGGCCCCCACAAGAAAGCAGGGTTGCCATTCTTATATCAAAAAGAGCAGACTTCAAATTAAGAAAAGTGACAAAAAATAAAGACAGTCACTACCTAATAGTTAATGGGTCAATCCACCAAAAAGACAACAATAATTAACATATATGCACCTAATGAGGAAGAACCAAAATTCATAAAACAACTACTAGTAAAATGAAATAAAAAACTTAGTGAGAAGATATATGTGGTACATTTTAACATGCCACTCTCAACAAAAGACAGATCAACAAAACAGCAACTACACAAAGACACAAAAGCTTTAAAGGAAGATCTAGACCAAATGAACCTAATAGATATATACAGGACACTGTACCCCCAAGGAAAAAAATATACTTTCTTTTCAAATGCACACAGTTCATTCTCTAAAATTGACCTCACATTAGATCACAAGACAAACCTGAACAAATACACAAAGATTAAAATAATACCAACCTTTTTCTCCGATCATAAAGACTCAAATTAGAACTCAATGGAAAGAAAATAAGGAGAGAGGGGGAGAGAGGAAAGGGGAGCGAGGGGAAAAAAGAAAAGAAAAAAAAGAAAAGAAAGAGAATAAACACTACATGAAGACTGAACAACAGGTTTTTGGAAGACCACTGAGTAAAAGAGGAAATCAAAGAAGAAATTAAACCTACATGGAGACAAACAACAAAGATGACACAACATTCCAAAATGTGTGGGATACAGCAAAAGCAGTATTAAGAGGAAAGTTCATAGCAATTCAGGACCAAATAAAGAGAACTGAAACAGCCCAAAGAAATACTCTAATCTCCCAACTTGAGGACCTAGAAAAAGGGCAACAAAAAAATCCAAAACCCAGCAGAAGACAAGAAATAAAAAAAACAAAAGCAGAGATTAATGAAATAGAAACCAAAAAGACCATTGAGAAGATAAACAAAACCAAAAGCTTTGAAAAAATAAATAAAATTGATAAACCCCTTGCAAGGCTTACAAAGAAAAGAAGAGAGAAAACTCAAATAAACAGGGTCATAAATGAAAAGGGAGATACTATAACAGACCCAGCAGAAATCCAAAAGATAATTAGAGACTACTACAAACATGAACATCTATAAGCAAACAAATACAACAACCTGGAAGATATGGACAGATTCCTAGAACAATAAAGTCATCCAAAATTGAACAAAGAAGAAATAGAAAACTTAAACAGGTCAATCACAAGCAGTAAAATTGAGGTAGTCATCAGAATTCTCCCTAAAAATGAGAGCCCAGGTCCGGATGATTTCACAAATGAATTCTATCAAACTTTCAAAGAAGAACTAACACCGGTACTGTCAAAACTCTTTCAAAAAATTGAGAAAGAAGGAAAGCTACCAAATACCTTCTATGAAGCAAACATTACACTAATTCCAAAACCAAATAAAGATAGTGCAAAGAAAGAGAACTACAGACCAATCTCCCTAATGAACACAGATATAAAAATTGTAAACAAAATCCTGGCAAACCGAATCCAACATTGCATAAAAAGGATCATCCATCATGACGAAATGGGATTCATCCCAGGGCACAGGGATGGTTCAACATCCGAAAATCAATCAACATAATCCACCACATCAACAAAGAGAAAAATGAAACATATGATCATATCAATAGATGTGGAAAAAGCATTTGATAAAGTTCAGCATCCTTTCTGGATGAAAGCCCTAGAAAATATTGGTATAAAAGGAATATACCTCAACATAAATATATATGACAAATATATATGACAAACCCACAGCAAATATCATCCTCAATGGGCAAAAACTGAAATCATTTCAATTAAGATCTGGAATCAGGCAAGGATGCCCACTCTCTCCACTCCTTTTCAACATAGTTCTGGAAGTCCTAGCTAGGGCAATAAGACAAGAGAAAGACATAAAAGGAATCCAAATAGGGAAAGAAGAAATAAAGCTATCAATATATGTAGATGATATAAAAATACATACAAAAACATACAAAAATCAACAGCATTCATATATGCAAAGAATCAATCAGAAGAAGAAGAAAATTTAAAAAACACCCCAATTAAATACTTGGGAATTAACCTAACAAAAGAAGTAAAAGACCTATACAAAGAAAATTATAAAAGAAACCATAACACACATAGAGGAAAACATAGGCAAAACCCTCCATGAAGTACAATTCAGAAATCCCTTTCTGGAATCATCTGCAGAAGGCAAAAAATTGAAGGAAAACATAAACAGATGGGACTTCATCAAACTAAAAAGCTTCTGCACAGCAAAAGAGACAACAGAAAAAACTAAAAGAAGCCCAACCAAATGGGAAAA
>PVHY01035073.1:0-10024 GCA_004024945.1 Uropsilus gracilis
TGAATCAACAAGATGGCAATTGGAATTACAAAAATTATTGCAACTTCATATTTATTGTAATTTATTATTTGATCAGTTTACATTCTCTTGCTTTATAATCATTTATCATGATCATACTATTTGGTAAAACTGTACATTTCCATAATTTATCAATGCACAGATATGTGTATTATAAAGAAGGTGCTCAAAAAACTTTCTTGATCATGTACAGATGACTGCACAGAGATGTGGTCTCACCATTTTGACTGAAAATAATCTCAGTGTCAGGACTCTAAAAGGCACATTTTTAGGCGCATCATGTTTCAATACATCCACTTTTGGAAAAATGCCAGTGATTTAAAGGTTTATAAACTCCAATGGGAGAGGTTTAAAATTACCAAGTGCTTTATGCATGTACTGCTATATTCCACATATTTCCAATGTTTAGAAAAGTGCCTGACTCATAGTAAGAGCTTAATAAATACCATTTCCAAAGGTATTCACTCAATGAGGAGTTTATTGGAAACATACTATATACCAGGCATTGCTCTAATGTAATAGTCCACAAATAGAAGATTTGGAATGTGAGTTTGCATGATGAAAATAGAATACTAAAATTCAACGCACAAAAACAATTTTTGTCTTAACTGGATATTGAAATGATATCTGGCAACATTTAGTCTACAGGATCACTTGCTTTTTTTTAAAAAAAAAAAGCTCTTTCAGGCAAATCCAGATATTTTCACTCATGTGGAATGTACAGAAATAAAGAGGTGACATCAAACCAAAAACAAACTCTAAGAATCCAACTGTAAAACTAAGGCTACCAGAGGAGAAGAGGGAATAGAGCAAAAAGAAAAGAGGGATCCCAATGGACCATGGAAGAGGACTATGGGTGGCTTGATGGTGAGTGTCATGTGATAGCACATACCTGGGGAGGTGTGAGTCTTCATTTCTGAATCATGCACAGTGATTTAAACCAATGTTACTTTAATTTCAAACAATATCTAAATAAAAAAAAATAGAAATCTCTTCCAGGTTTATTTGCTTCAACCCTCTTCATTACACATAATAGCCTAAAAATAGAATAAATCATACTTACAGAGACAGAGTAAGAAAGTGATTGCCAAGACTGGGGGTGGGGGTGACAAAGGAATTAGAGATAGTTTGGTAAAGGGGTATAACCATCCACCTGTAGATAATGTCTGAGAAGCTAATGTAAAACAGTGACTATAGTTGATAATACTTTGCATGATTGAAATTTGCTGGAAGACTAAAAATTAAATCTCACTGGAAAAGAAAAGAAAAAGGAGAAAAATATATGAGGTGACGTGTTAATTAGCTGGGTGGAGGAAATTCTTTCATAACACATCACATATCACCAGGCACAGTGGCTCGTGCCTGTAAGCTTCAGCCTATGAAGCGGCTGGGGCTAGGGATCGCGGTTCTGAAGCCGGGACCCAAAGATGAACCCTGGACCCAAAGATGAACCCAGTTCCTTTCATTGAGAAAGGAATGTGGGCATTGCAGTCATCTGCATCTGAAAGACAGAGACTAAGACTAGCCTGAGGCCAGTTCCCCCTTTTAGAGTAAAGTGATTACCTGGGCAGATTTGGGGTTATGTAATGTAGGGTCCTGAGGTCAAGGCAGGCCCAGAGGGCAAAGGGAGGTAACACACCAAGGTGGGATGGTGAATGGGAAGCAGGGAGAAGGATAAAAAGAGGAAAGGTGGAGTGTGGAGATATACAATTTTGGAGAGGAGCGTGGAGAGTGGAGTGAGAGCGAGAGCCTGGAGATTGGCATCAGGCACAGAGGTTTGGGGCCGCAGAAGAAGGACCCAGCTGGGTCCTCTGGAGCTTCCTCACCTCCCCAGCACTTGGTTCCTGAGGAGCAAGACCTGTGTGAAGGTGGAGGAGAGGTGACCCGGGTGAAGTGCGGAGCCACGGTGACACTCGGACACACCTGCCTTTAGGAGACCGTCTGAGCCCCACCTGTGTTGGTCGAATTCATCTGGTACCAACTGGAGCGACAGGATTGGGACTCAAGGTCCTGGCATTTCCAACCAGAAGTGCCCTAAGACTGAGGTAAACCCCACGAAGCTCCTTGAGGAGCAGAAGTGGGGCTCTATTCTGTTTGGAACATTTGTGAAGGTGTGGACTCTTTCGGTTTGGTTTTTTTCCGTATCTGTAAATAAATCTTTTGTCTATCCTGGTTGTTAAGGTTTGATATCTGAGCAGCTGCTGCGCGCAGGCGGGAGAACCCACAGGAAGAAGGAATTTAAACGGGGGTGTCCCTATCCCCCCCCCCATAACAGTTCGAGTTCCATCTGGGGCCAGTAGTGAGACCTAGTTCCAAAGAAATAGCTGGGCATGATGGTGCATGCCTGTAATCCCAGCTACCTGGGAAGCTGAGGCTGGGGATTGCTTGAGTCTGTGGTACCCCAGGCAACGAGAACCTGAGAGAGCCTGGTCTCAAAAAAAAAAAAAAAAAAAAAAAAAAAAAAAAAAAAAAAAAAAAAAAAAAAAAAAAAAAAAAAAAAAAAAAAAAAAAAAAAAAAAATCACATATGTCAAATTACCAAAAACTATGCTATAGATGCCCTACAAGTTTAGATGTCAATTATGCCTCAATAAAGCTGAGTCTGAAAACTAAATAAAAGCCAGTTTCACTGAGATCCACCGCCACTTGGATTTAGCAGCCACCTCAATGCCCACGTGCTTTCCTTTCTGCAGCAATGTTATTTTTTTGTTGTTGGAAATATTAAAAGTTCTTTCAAAATAACTTATAAAACATTTCCAAAATATAAAGCATTTTCTTCAAAAGGAACTTTTTTTTGATAGTTTTTTAATTGTTTAGACTCTAAATTAATGCAAGTATGACTCCTATATCACTTCTTTCTTCAGAAAACTTACAACAAAGGGAAAAAAATGTTTCACTCAGCTTTTTAGAACCACATACTATTCTCCCAAATAAAACTAACAGCACTAAAGAGGACACTACGACATTTTGATCAATGCTCATAAAAATGAGAAACATCTGCAGCCATGAAACAAGCAATGATAGAGACTGCTAAGGTCAGGATTCCAAAAGAAGTTTCTTATTTTGGAAAATATAGAAGAATGAGAAGCTGGTACCAATGCTGAGGATTCTGTGGCTAAAATATAAAGAATGAGAAAGATATGAGAAAACTCATATTTACGTTGCTAGAACAAGGCTATTTCTATGCCCAGTGAAGCTCAGGACACACACAAAGATGAAATACCATCAATACCCAGAATTTAGTGAAGTGTATTTTATGGAGTCATACTACTCACTGTGAAATGAACTCGCAGAGGGTTTACATCCCAGACCCAGATGCTTTACATCACCAATTTCCCCAGTGCTAGGAAAAGACACATTCTTCATAATGTTTTATGTTAGAGATTCTTTCAAATGTGCATTTTCCTAGTAAGTTTGGGTCCTTACATTTCTTTAACTATTGATATGCATATATGCTGTATAAGGAAAAGTTCGTTAATAGATAACAATATCTGCCATTAGAAAGCCAAACATGGTTGTTTCCAGGTATATACTATCTGAAAGAATGAATTATGTCAGTTAAAAACAAATGGATCATCTTGATTCCTTAGTATTCACTTGAAAGCAGCCTAATAGCTCATTATCTCCAATACCTTAGCCACACACACACACACACACACACACAAACACAACTCCTGAAGAGATCCTATATCACATGTGAGATTTCAAAATGCAGACATTCAGTGAGAACAAAAAGATAAACTTGGAGAAATGATTCAATTCATATTTAGAAGGTCAAGATAAACACAAAATGGTTTACTGCCTAAGAAGCAATCCCATTACAAGTATTACTTGCAAGGACCACAAGCTTTTATTATCACTTTATAATGGGGATGGTTGTAATAGACCAAGGCAATGATAGATAGGCATTGTGACCTGAATGCTTTCTGTAAGTGTTAGTTATATTTGTGTGTCTCACAGAGTGGATGTCATGGGCATTCAATAAATACTTTTTAAATTACATGGAGTAAATTCAATAATGACATAAATCATTATAGCTTATGGTGACCATTTGAGAAGGACCAAATAGGCCTGATGAATCAAGGATCAAATTCAAAACAATTTCCAACATTTAATAATGTAAATTCTCATTTCATTCTTGCTTACAAAATAGTACAGCCATGCATCAACTTAATGATGGCAATTTCTCTCAGCCAAACTTCAAAAACTTTATTGCAGTGACCACAGAAAGAATAAGAAACAGTTTTTAGGTGGATGGAGGTACAGGATGCTTACCTTAAGCCAAAGTCAACATTTCTAATATTTCTTTGTTCTAATAGAGTATACATTTGGGGGTAAACTTCTCTCCCCTGCCATTTAGAGACTAGTTGGCAAGCTAGATGATCTCTAAGGTTACCAGGAGGCAAGAAAGGTGAGAGCAAATGGTGCAGGGGGTACAATGGACTGAGGTAGCAGGTTTTTAGTACTTTGGTGGTAGGCAAGGTATAGGAGCACATATTCAAAAAATATGTGAATACATAATTCTAAAACACATACAGTATTGGAAAATCAATGTTACCTCAATTAGATATATTTTTAAGTGTTTCAAAACCTTAACTGTATCAAGTGCTGATATTAAATCATCCAAGAATGTTATCTCTATACTCTTTTGCATAGTATGTGATACACAATAAAAATGAATAAATGTTAATAAATTTGGGGGACATTAAATATAATAACTATAAATTTGCTCCAAGCAGTGGAGGTAGTAGAAAGGCACAAAGGATACAATAGTCAAGAATTATGCTTAAGGGAAGTGATGAAATAAAATCACTTAAAAAAAATCTACTCCTTAATTAAATGGCAATCTCACCAATTACAGGCAGTAAAATTTCTTTTCATTATTTAAATGATAATAGAAATTTCTTATTTATAGAAAGGGAAGTTTCCAGGTACAAGAAGTACTCCATTTTAAGAATGATGATTCATAAGCTCAGAAATATTAATTTAGGAGGGAGTACAGTATTTTTCTTTTGGAAAAAAATATACTCATTGTTTCTTAAAAGACAAGAAAATTTAAATAATAAAAAGTAGCTTGAATTTTATACAAACAGGTCATTACTTGATTCAAAGTTCTGTCTTCTCTGATAACTACCATTATTAAGTTCTCCAATCTTTGCATGCTTTAAATTCCCTTTTCCTTCTTAATTCTCTTTAATACATTGAAAATGTATTACAATGCAGTTTTCAACTGAAAAAATCCTATGAAATTAATACAAGTGAGCTAGTTTTGGCAGAAGATTAATGAAAAGTAAAATGTTATTTATAAAAATTATCATATATACCAAGACACAAAGGATATGGAGAATTGACAAATAGTAACAAACTGAAAAATTAATATAATTTTACAAAACAAAGCAAGTAATCATGAAAATTAGGTCAGGAAACTACAGCTATGCTTAAACTACAAAGTTAAGCATCCATAGTTATGAGGTTAAGGTGCTAACATTCTAAAAATGGACAACAAATTCATTCTAGAGATTTTAGAGTAACTCCTCCCAAGGAATAAAACCTAAGTCCATGATTCACTCTATGCACTGTTAGTCTTCACCCAAGGACTGCTGAATAGTAGGCAGATGATATCTTCAACTGCTTCTTAACTGCTTACAGTAAACGCAAAAATAGCCATCCTACAATCTAATTAACTGGAAACCATATGCAAAAACCCTTTAAAGAACTTTTGTGAGGAAACTAAAACAATATAGACCACCTCACAGCTCTCTGATATTCTTAGTTAATAGAAAAGACTGCTTTAAGCAAACTTCTGTAGATTCCATTTGTCTAGATGGGAAAATACTAAAAGTAAAAATGTCTCGATGATTCATTATTTATATGCTGCCTTTAGTTCAACATCTAGCCTAACTGTGCTATGGTTACCAATTTCTTAGAAATGACAATGCTGACATTTTAATGTAATTATCTATATGTCTGACATGGCATTCTGGAGAAGCAGAGTTTTTTTTAAATGAAAAACAGAATTATTCCTCCATCCCAAAAGCTTAATCTGAAAAAAAATGCAATAAATTGTTCCTTTCAGCCAACGTGGTTCCTTTCTTCATGGTTAACAACCTACTGAATTCCACAATGCTCCTCTATCACACAGTGGTAGTAAAAGTCCAAGAGAAGACATTCTTACAGATCTTTAGAAAACAGTAAGAGTTCCAACCATGAACTCATTTTTATAGTTTTAAAATTAAGTTGTGGACTTCTAGACCTTGTCCTACAAATTGAATAAATTTAAGTTAGTGACCCCAAAATAGAAAAGCTTATTTTGGAATACCGATTTCATATTCATTGCATATATTTCACTTAACTGATAGATAAAATAAAACTCTTTACTACTCAACTGCTTTTAGATTTGAGCTATCTAAAATCTGTAGCTAAAGATTTTTGTATGCTACATAGTTGAAGAATAGCAGAGCCAAATAAAACTTCAATATCTCTGCTCATTCTACTATTCAGTATTGCTCTCAATCTTGCATATTATTTCTTGTTCAGAGATTTAAAGCAATGCTTATCAAAATAATAGTTTTTCAAGCCTAGAGCCTAATATAAGTCCACACACCTTCTACAATTGAAGATAGCTCTCAAACTTCTAGTTTATCTTACATTCAGAAATTTCAAATAACACTTATGAAAACAAGTTGGTCCGAGGGCTGTGGGTATTAAGTTGTTTAACACTCATGAAAATAATACTTCTTTCAGAAATCGAACCAATAAAGTATTATCATGCATCTAAAATCTGAATACATAAGGTGACAACTTACCTTGTGTATTGGCTTATTATAAATGCTTATATAAATCTTTTGAAACTAAGATAAACAATGCATATTTTATTGATACATGTGTGATCAATTTTATAAGCCAAGAAAATTATGCACAGACCTTAAGTTATTATGATTTGAATAATAATAAAATTAAAACTTTCTATCTGTGAGAGCTGTCATTGCTGAATTTTTTTTTTTTTGCCAACCTTGAGGCATTAAATGAATTGTTCCTTTTTCTTCTAATATCATAACTATCTCAAAGATCTTCTTCACAGACACCAAATTTTACTTCATGGAATTTTGAGATCACTTTAAAATGCAGTTGCAATTTCTAATGTGAAATACTAAGAAAATGTACTCTTTGCAACATAATCTCCCCTAAAATTTAAAACTTTGTTTGCATTGAAGTCTAATTCCAAATGACTTTAGATTATTTAATACTACCAAAGCAACATCTCTCTGGGGTTTCTAATGTGCTTTCTGTTTATAAAAACTATTTTTTTTAGTTTGTAAAAACAACTACAGACCTTGAGCTATGTAATAATTAGAGAATAAATGTTAAAGGAAGGATCTGGATAGTAATGAATAAATTATAACGCAATTTTTAAATGTAGTCATTGGTACCTTGCAGTTCTATTTTCTAACAGACTGGATCCTGTAATGATCCTCCAGCTGAAAGCTAGTTAAAATAAATAAACTATATTTCAAAATCTTTTCAAATTCCTATATGTAGCCAAAAACTAAGCGATATTCAGATGGCAAAAATTAAATGAGGGCAGAAATCCAGTAATGCAAGCAAAGATCTTTAATAGTACTCCTTAAATGAAGCCTGTTTCTAGCCTAGGAATATTGTGCTTTTGTTTTTGTGATTTTAAAGGTGCTGGAAAGTAAGCAGTGCACAAGACAGGCACAAACGAAGGAGTTTAATAGAAGAGGAAAGAGAATGAAATACTGAAAATATTTGAAGAAATGAAATAATGACTTCAACTTTCTAAAGTTTATGGAAGACTCAACTCCACAGAATCAAAAAGTCTCAGAAATATCGTGTGGAATAAAGAAAAGCTATATCACAATGAAATTGCCCCCAAACAAGGCAAAATAGAAATCGTAAACACAAGTAGAAAAAAAGAAGTAGGCTATCTTCCCACAGAATGCTAATTACACTGACAGCTGATTATCTCTTTTAACAATCAAAACCACAAAACTATGGAATTATATGAACACTGAGAAAAATTAGCTATTAAAGTTAGGAAACCAAGAAAAAATTAATCACACTTATTGATGTATATTTCAAAAATACTACATACCTTCAACATGTACTACTCATGAGTTTTTATTGATTAGTACAACTGTGAAACCATTGTCACATCACATCAAAGCTCAGAATTTTTCTGACATCCTAAACATTTTCTCAACCCCCTCTGCAGGATATCCTAACCCCTACCACATGCATCTGACAACCACTAATAAACAAATGACATGTTTGATCAAGGATTTATACTCAAAATATACAGTTAAAAAAAACAAAATAATTTCTAAAGTATTTAATTAAATCATTTAATTATTTCTTTAAAATTATTCACATAATAATGTAATTATTTAGTATGTAAAAGATTTGAATAAACACTGCATAAAAGAAAATACATAGAGGGCAACAAGCACATGAAAAGATGCTCAATATCATTAGTCACCAGGAAAGTGAAAATTAAACAATAATGCAACACCACTAAGCGCCTATAAGGTGACTACTTTCTTTTTAATTGACATTACGAAGTGATCAAAAATATGCAGAACAAATGGAACTCTTGTCAGGCAACTAGTGGGACAACAAAATATACAGTGAGCAAATTTAGAACACAGTTTGGTAGTTATTTCAAAGCTAAATATGCATTCACTGTACAATACAGTAGTTCTACTATATATCTATCCAAGTGAGGCTAAGATTCACATAAAAACCTGTAAGTAAATGCTTATACCACCTAACAGATAATTATCCCAAACAAATGGTCTTCTACTAAAATAGATTTTTTTTTTTAAATTTCAACATTAATTTATGCCATTTCTGGGCATATATCAAGGATTCTGAGGTTTGCTATATGGACAAGTCATCTCACTTTTCATTGCAATCTTAACAACTCTCCACTGCTGTTTTAGAAAGAAAGGAAAGCTTGCTGTTTTCTTTCCATTTTCTCATTTCAATGAACTATCAGCTCTCTTCAAGGAAACAATGGAAAGAAGAGAAGAGAGCTGATGTCTGGCAAATTTGTGAAACTGAAATATCTATTAGGCCAAAAAAGATTGTGAAGATTATTCCAAATGAGACAGTCATTGACGCTAAGCAATTTCAGCTGTGTCCTAGATTCCAAAGCAAAGTCAATACTAAGCACAGAGCTTCCTTCAAAAGCTCAGGAAAGTTCTTACTGACTGCTGGACTCTCTCAATACAATCCCCATTTCTGAATCATTGGGCAAAAGTTGCAGCCAACATGGTTTTAAAAAAATAGTCCAATGGCAATTCTAAAGACAATTTTATGTGTGCCATTCAGACATTCAATCTAAAACTACTTCATTTTGTTTTATGTTATCTTTGTTAAATGTCTAAGAAATACATTTTTAAATTTTATCTGCCACTCTAAACTCTGAATGTTACACTTTTGGTGTTGTAAACAATCCTTGTCACCAATTGGTAGGGGCAAGCACCAGGCTCACCAGTCTACACAGGTTCCTCATTGGTTACACAGACACACCAGCAGGGTGGGGTGGGGCTTGGCAACGACGACACCCCCACCCCCATCTTCAAATGCTTTAAGTTTTTTCATGATCTCTCATGCTCTCTCTCACTCTCTCATGCATGTGCTCTTGCTCTGTGCACACCTTTATTTCCTCATCCTAGGTCTAGGTGTGCACACTAACACATATACATACCCACTGGACTGCACAATCATGGGGAAGACACAGTATCCCAGGTACTGATTCTATAGGCTGGTTCTACAGGAGGAAAAAGACTGATGAATTTGCTTACCCTACAGTTGTCATCTCTTAATTTAAAATTGTTTAATGCCTCACCATGGTAAATACATGGTTTGCTGCCTGTTGTATCATGGTGATATGGTTCCCAAAGATGTCAGTGCTGCCATTGCTACCATCATGACCAAGCATACCATCCAGTTTGTGTACTGGTGCCCCACTGACTTCAAAGTTG